>JAVTVY010050256.1:0-23166 GCA_036873755.1 Hanleya hanleyi | reverse complement strand
ACCTTGGGATCATGAATGAAAAAATGTTTAATGACAAATACTAGAATTAATTTTACACAGCTTTTAGTACTGGTTACCGGACTTGTCCAGAAAGAATTTAGTAAACAGTAACTATCTTGACTGAAAACCCACCTCAATTAAAGGTTATACCAAATGACTCTATACTACTTTGCATTAAAACATACCCGGTAGTGTTCCAAACAACAAATTAGTATTTTTGTCTTGAATAATGTTGTCGAAGTGGGTTTTAGGACACGAATAGCACACATGTGGGAGAAAACGTATTGGAGCCATGACCTCCGGTGCATGACGTCACAACCTGATTACGATTGCGCCGTAAACGTCATAGTCTATGACGTCAGGCGTTGTTACGAAAGATTCACCCAACTGTGGGAGTTCTAGCGTGATGTCGCTGACATTTTGACGCCACAACAGGCATTTGACCGAGATCGTAATCAGGTTGTGACGTCACAGGTCAAGCGATCACAGCTTTCGCCGTTTTGAAAGGGGCGTGAAATTGTCGCATTTTACTGCTGCTATTTCCAACCTTGGGCAGTTTGAAAACATACAAAAATGTAAAACAAGTCTATATAATCACCTCTACAACAATTTAGCACAAAAAAGTAGCAGATTTTGAGACCATTTTGTATAACCTTTAAAGAATGTCTCATTTTGACATTCATTCACAGTATGAACTGTTGGACATCAACTTCACCTTTCACAACTTCCACAACATCTGAAAAGTAACATACACCTTCTCTAATCCATGAGGCAATTTTTACTGTACGTAACTAATGCAGGCATCTCCGTTCACAAGCAACCAATCCACCACCGACACTGCTGAATGCTATTGCCCTTCAAAATACATCACCATTTACTCTACCACACTACGTACATTGCTTTTACCATACGGTATGTAGACATAAATCGTTATCATACAGGCATGCAGTATAAATCTTTATCATACAGGTATGCAGACATAAATCTTTTATCAAACGTTATGCACACATACACCAGCACATATGTACAGCACATACTTTTATAATATATTCAACAGGTATCTCCCCTCCAGTACGTCCAGTAGCATTCATCACACAGGGACTAGGTGCAGGATTTGTCCGAATTTGGTGTTGTCGGATATTCTGTTGTTCTCCTAAATTTACTATATTTTTTTTTCATAAAACAAAATAAATATATAAAATAATAATAAGTATTATAATATTATTATTATTTTATATATATATTTTTCGAATTATAATACTTATTATTTTTATTATCATTTATATATATAAAATAATTATAAAAACCATAGTAAATTTCGGAGAACAGCAGAATTTCCGACAACACCAGATTCGGACAAATCCTGCGTCTAGTCCCTGTGATTCAGTATATATTCATGGCAGGATTCATTTGTTTAATGTTCTATTTACAAAATATCATAGTTGGAATTTAATGGTGTTTCAAGGTGTCCATTCCATGTACATGTCACATAATGTGGGAATCTTTCAACCGTCTTGTAAACATAGTGAAGAATATCTTATATGAGCTACTCAAGAAAAGGAAAGAAAAAGTATGATTTTTGAAAAGGAAATGTGCTCTAACAATAAAAACGGCTAGACACAAGTTCCTGATCACTGGATGATAAGTTGAGGGTCATCTTTTGATTGACATGTGTGCCACCTAAAGGCAGAAGTAGCCATAACAGAATTACAAGCACGGTCTTGCAGCAAGGTCTCCAAATTGGGTTATAACCTGTCAAACATAAATAAAGTGTTAGCACAGCCGATAGGCATGGATAACTTCCCTGTTAAGCTTTGATGGATGGAGGCATATCGCCAATACAAAGACACACATATTGTATTTAATACATTATGAAATAGGCTCAATATCTGAGAAATATCAAAGTCGTTTGTATCTCAGACTCTCAGTTTAACCTTAACAGTGCCAACTTTTCCATCCCTTGGTATACCCTTTCACATTTCCATCTCCCTAAACCTGAGCAATGGAATTTTGTTTATTCTTCCATCTTTCATAAGGATGTGAAAGTTGCGACTTTGGCAGTAAATTTTTTATTGTTATCGTGGGGGATTTGGTTTAATGTCACACTCAAGGTTATTTCAGTCATATCGTGACAGCCAGTGTGAATGGTGGAGGAAGCTGGAGTACCCAGAGAGAACCAGGAGTGAGTGAATAGAATTTAACGTCGCTTTCAACAATATTTCAGCTATATCACGACGCCAGAGAGAACCACCGCCCATCGACAAGTAACTGGGAAACTTGCATCAGCAGGGCTCGAACGTATCTGTGCTGTTCAGCGGTGTGAGGCTGGCGATCACCAGCGAAGTGCCTTACACCACTGGGACACCAAGCGCTCATTGATCATAGGACATGTAGGATGGTTTGTTGAAGTTAAATAGGTCAATCTCACTGATTTCCGACAGCTTCTGCCATATGCATTTGTGAACTACGGTTAATTGATGCTCTGGCGTCTGCTGCATAGTCACTCATGAGATATGGTGGTAGCAAGCAAGATTCACAAACAGGCTCTGTGCCATATTATCATTTAATAGTTTGGATTCAAGACTTGAAAATGTGAATGGAGATCGTTGACTAATACCAACGCAATCATAGAAACATAAATTTTATACAAATTGCATAACACTATTTTATAAGACCTGAAATGAATAACAAATATTTTTCCATAAGGCTTTCTTTAGAATAATAGATAAAAGTATCGCTATACTATGTGCAAAACAGCATTAAAGATTACATATGGTGTAATTTTCTGGATAAAATTGCAATAACACTTGAAAATACAGGAAAAGTAACAAACTTCAAATTTAAGCCATGTGATATGATAGATGGCTGACCAAAAGCTGACCAATCAAGTAGGCCATCTTCACAAAACATTTACCCACATGCATGGTTTGCGTGACCCGGCCTGTGTGCCATGCTTTTCCCCAAAATCTATTACATCTTGTATCCCACTCTGCCCTGAACAGGTTAGGGTGATTCAACTCTCTGCATCAGTATACTAGATCACAACAAACAAATGAAGATTATTATGTGATAATCTTTGTAGGTTTTGAGGTTTGGACCATTCAGCACATGGCTATAAGGTGGAGCATGTTAGTCCTTCTTAAAATGCTTTGAAAACTTCAGGCGCATTAATCTATCCATTGTTCCATGTCCTAAAATTAATTTACCATTTGAAGAACCAGTCAATGTTGTTTTAACAGCGTGACAGATATTTGGCCTATTATTATGCAAATTAGATAGATGACAATTTTTTTTCCTACCGTTTGATGGGGATAAATATGTCTGTAAGGGCTTCGTGTTTAGCACGAGTGATAGCTCACCTGCACGCAAACACTCGAGTAAATTCATGTCACGAGAGTGATTTTTAGCTCACGTAAACTGTCACATTTTATATTGTATTATATTGCAATCACTCGTCCGACTTTTAAAAACCCTCTCCTAAATATTTTGACGTGAACTATTTTTAGCTCGCGCACTAATTCTAAACACGAAGCCCTGTTTGTGTGTGCCCCAACAGTATTTTGCTGAACGACCGTTTTACCTGTATTCTAGAGAGCAGGATCTCCCTAACCTGATCAAACTGGTTCACATTGTGGAGTGTTACAACCAGAGAGAAAACTATCGGTGTTAGTGCATCAGAGTGAATCCGCTGTTGTAAATATCGAGTTGGTTAGTTCGTCATCACTTTCACTTTCATTATCAGCAGATATGATCTACCTTGATCTACCTGTGTCCAAGAAGAGGTCAGGATATAAGGCAGAACACAGGTGACAGCAGAACTGAATACAATACAAGCAGAGATTAAAAGTTATGTACACAGTTCAACAGCAGAACTGAATACAATACAAGCAGAGATTAAAAGTTATGTACACAGTTCAAGAGGTTCTCGTCAACTGTTCAAGAGTTGACAATCAACTTTCAGGAGTTAACATAAACTGTTCAGGAGTTGACATTAACTGTTCAGGAATTGACATCAACTGTTCAGTAGTTGATTGTTGGATAGTCAATGTGGATGCAGATATCAATCCTCACGTCTTCACACCATTTATATTCGTTGCACTATTATGTTTACTACTAGACTCCCCGTCATCGACATCAAAATCCAACATTTGTTCGGCGGTGAGAGGCACATCCTGCTGCTGTTTGACGAACTCGCTGATCTTCTCCCAGTGAGCTTTGTTCTCCTCCACAGTATCTAACACACACTGGGACTTGGGGAACAGTCGAGCTATCAATCTGAAATTATACACCACAAGATTTGTTCAGTACACTGGTTCTAATTGGCTTATCAATTGCTAACGGTTAGTGAATAAGATTTGGCAGTTTAATCCCTCTGTTGCATGGCTGTCAATCAGCTACAGCTCAGACTTGTTTGATTACCCAATGCTTCTGGACAGTAGTGCTATTGTTACACACCCTGGATAGGAGAGTTATTGTTACACATTCTGGATAGGAGTGTTATTGTTACACACTCTGGATATGAATATATCAATTTTTCCCTCCTTTTGCATATCGCTCCAATTCAGAGATTATTGTCCAGAAACAAAATTTTAACTTGGCCCACAGATGGGTCCACCTCTAGGTGGATCAGCATGAAAACAATCCCAAGCGAGATCTTGAGGCAAGGTACCCACATACCAATTCTGGAAAGAATCAGTGCAGGTTTTCGGAAGTTATTTGTACGGAAACGAAACTTGGCCCCCAGGTGGCGCCACCTACAGGTGGATCAGCGTGAAAAACAATCCCAAGCGAGATCATGAGGCAAGGTACCCACATACCAAATTTGAAAAAAATCTGTTCAGTTTATCGGAAGTTATTGTCCAGAAACGAAGTCGGACGGACCCCAATACTCCAGCCCCTCGGGCGTCGGGTGACAACAATATACAAACTATCTTGTCTTATCTCTCGTTCAATCAAGTGAAGTACCCGAAAGGTGTGAAATCTTGTAAGTGACAACACACCAGACACACCAAATTAAAGCTTACAGGACGTGTTTCTCCAGCTTTGCCAGTCCAGGGATTTCGTGTTGAAATTGAATTAAATTGATGTGTTACATGAGTGAGGTGGCAGGATAATGGAATAACATTATTAAGATTCCCACATGCCAACTGTCACAGATGTACAGTACATCCTGGGATAGAAGTGGGATGATATGTCCAGTTTTATGCTTATTGTGGACAGTGAAATATATTGGTATTAACCAGAGATGTTGATCCGTGCATTTCAGCCAGAGGATGGATTGACACTGGAAGGAGAAACAACTGCGGCAACTATTCTATGTTGAGCTCTCTATGTCGCTGAAACCACTAAATAGGAGAAAGGTTTGGCAGAATTAAATTATTTTAAATATCAGCTGCTGTTTTACTGTGTAACAATTATTAGTACGTAAGTTTTGGTTGGTTTTTGGTAAACACAGCTTTATTACATTTTTTCTGATGCGACTTACTTAAAGACGGGCAGGGCGATATGATCTAGAAAGCTGATCTGTAGATCGGGGATCCTGGCCCGTTCTCGATCCATCATCTCTATGGGGTTCTTACCCAGGAGGTTCTTCTCCATGTCTCCCTGAGAGAAGAACTCCTGGTAAATCAGAGCCTGTAATACAAATAATGAACATACCATATGAAGTCAGAGAATGTGATACCTTGATTTTGAGGTATTGCAGTATTACGGTAATCCCGCTAATAATTCCCCACCATAAAATATGGGGGTGATTGAGTGAATAGAATTTAACGTCGCTTTCAACAATATTTCAGCTATATCACGACGAACCAACTAAGTACCACCCAGCTCAGTTGTGTTCCTGCTACTTCAAAGAAGAAATCTTTGAAGCAGCATGGAACCAGACACCCTCCATCCACCCAATAAAACACTGAGGACAGCGCACAAGACACAGACAGGATAAAGACAAGTGATATTACAGTGCTAGACATCACATTATCAAGTTCCTGTTGCTTCTCAGCAAAATTCATTGAAGCGACACGAACCTGAACCCACCCAACCACCCGCTGGGGGTGATCAAATTCATTAGATCAGAAAGTTGACAAAATGGTTCAAAATCATGCAGATAATCCATTATTTCTTTGTTATTTCAATGATTTTAGAGGGTGATTAAATTTATTAGAACGACCAAATAGATTTTATCCCCAAAGTTGGGGGTGATTGAACTTTGATAGGGGGATTAAATTATTATAAGGATTACCGTAGTGTTACGTCTACATGACCTGGTTGCAGATGAAAGATCGGGAACCTTCACAAGCCTCGATAGAAACTACCATTGAGGGTGCCCTGAATCAGTATGGCGAACAAGCAGACCGATGGACTGACAGACACCAAACAATAACCCTGCCCCCATAGTGGAAGGGTAATGACAACACATACTATGGTCTTAACATTGCTGTATTTCTGATATTCAGGAAAATGATCAGGGTATACTACATGTTATTTTTAGATGGAACAATCAGTGATTTCCTCTTCGTCAATTCCAAAAATCGACCATAGAGGTCCATGTTCCCCGCTAGCAGCACCAGTTATGGTGGATTACATCCACTATAACTGGCGCTGCTGCTGCGGGGGCCATGGACCTCTATGGTCGATTTTTTTTGGTCGATGATATCTCATATCATTGATGAAGAGTATGATTTGAAAATGGAGATATCGCTGATGAGCTTAACATAATCTAATACAGCAGATGGCACCCATATTGGATTATGCACATCCATAAAACATAATACCAACTGTCCTCTCACCAATGTCCATGCACTCCCCAAGTTTGAAGTAGATTGGTTGAATCGTTCTAGAGTTATTGTCCAGACAAGATCTGAATGCTGAAAATCTAAGATGACTGATGGTGGCCATCTTGGATTACACAGGTAACTGAAAAGCAATGACAACTGTCCTCTCACCGATGTCAAGCCAAACTGCAAGTTTGAAGTCGATCAGTTGAATTATTCTAGAGTTGTTGTCCATGAAGATGCAACTGCTTAAAATGCAACATAATCCAATATCGCTGGTAGATGGCGGCCATATTGGATTTTTTATGCACATTGCTGAAAAACAATCCCAACCATCTTCTCACAGATGTCAAGGCACTCCCCAAGTTTGAAGTAGATCAGTTGAATCGTACTCCAGTTATTGTCCGGACAAGATCAAACTGCTTAAAATCCAATGAAATCCAGTATGGCTGATGGTGGCCATATTGGATTAAGCACGTCCTTGAAAAACAATCCTAATCTTCCTCTCAACAATGTCGAGGCACTCCCCACATATGAAGTAGATCGGTTTAATCGTTCTCGAGTTATTGTCCGGACAAGATCCAACTGCTTATAATCCAATATGGCTGACGGCGGCCATATTAGATTACGCACATTGCTGAAAAACAATCCCAACCATCCTCTCACCAATGTCAAGGCACACCCCAAGTTTGAAGTTGATCGGTTAAATCGTTCACGAGTTATTGTTCGGACAAGAAAATCTAAGATGCAACTGCTTATAATCCAAAATGGCCGACGGCGGCCATATTGGATTATGCACATAGCTGAAAAACGATCCCAACCGTCCTCTCGCCAATGTCGAGGCACACCCCAAGTTTGAAGTTGATCGGTTAAATCGTTCACGAGTTATTGTCCGGACAAGAAAATCTTACGGAATTACGGTGTTTCTAAGTCCCCCCCCCCGTAGCGGGGGACAATAAAACCTTTCATGTCAAAGTGGTGAGTACATGTAGGTCTTTTCAAATGCGTGTGGAAGCTATTATAATCTAGTCAGTAACACAACCATATTATAGTCCATCCTCAAGGCTCGTACACCACCACTAAAAATTACAACATGTTATAAAACACATTTTAGCCTTGAAGAAGTCCAATAATCCCCCTCATTCTATTCAACAGTAGGTCAGACCAATTTTATTCTTTGTTTCTTGGGCGGTATTTTTTTTCTTCAACATTGGAGGCAATAATTGCAATAGAACTAAAACCGAACCTGACGAGCAAAAACTCAAAGGAAGGAGGAGAAGCTTCAAAAAGTCAGTTTTATTTTTATTTTATTATTGCTTTCAATCTTGAAAAAAATATAAAATCTGCCCATGAAACAAAAAATAAATTTGATGTGACTAATGTGAGAAAATGGTAAGAAAGGTGAGTGTCCTGAAAGAATGGCAAGGAGTGACTGTTAGTTCTCCAGAGCTGAGCATTATTGTTGTGTGTTGGACTACTGTGGACTGGGCATGTGGCTATACAAACCGCAATTTTCTTGGTGTTTTTCCAGTTTTTCGTCTGGTCAGAGAGGTCACAGGCAGTCATCAGTATACACAGTAGTAGCTTATGATGCTTCTTGTTACCCTTCTCATAACCCACTGAAATGTAAACATCAATGATTTATATAGTGTACGGACATTGTCATATCTCATCAGCTTTATATCACTCACCTAAAATGCATATATCCCCAATTACGATGACCTTTTGACATCCATGAATTCTAGTTTATAATACACTGAATTTTACAATGAATGACTTAGGGCTGTTCCACTTGAAAATATGTACCCCCCACGGAAGGGGGAAAAAAAATTAATATATTGGTGGGTGGGGTTGTCCAGAATAGAAATCTCTTGGTGGTCCCTCCAGGTAATAAATTGCTTCTCTTGGTGATTGTTTAAGCCTGTAAAAATATTGCTTCTATGGGTGGGCCCTCTACCAATATGCACTTTGTTATTTGGAAAGGGATTCCTTTTTAAGGGGAGACGCGCGTTGACATATCGGGGCTGAACAATAAAAAAATTGAAAATGAGATTTTGTATTTTTTACGTCCATAATGTGCCCAATTTTCACATAAATAAATTTATTGGCTGACAAAATCATTGAAAATAGTTTAATTAATACCTAATTACTCATGTTGTTAAACGGTCTCTGTCATTATTCGCCTAAAACCGCTGAAAACGGCAAGTTTTAGTCGTTGACAACAACCATTTCCAGGTCTAGATCGTTGGCGTTGTTGTTGTTGCCGCATATCGTTGGAAAGCTGAAGTTACAAGCTTGAATTTGGGTTAGATCGGCAATCTTCGCCTCAATCCGGTGTATTCCCGAGAGAAAATATAGTCGAACTCTTACGGAAACATCCATATATGGCAGAAGCTCATTATCATACGTCTCGGGGTCTCGAAAACATCCTTTTATGGCGAAAGCTCATTACCATATCACTTCCGTGGATAGCGGAGCGTCCCGAGTGACGTCAATGGATGGCTGTGGGCATGCGCGGTCGGTCACTTCCTTAGCAACGGCTCAGAAGGAAATGGCGGCTGTTTCATCGCTTCAACTGTTTGAAGCGTGAAAAAACAATAAATCATGCCTATGCACAATTTTTGTATCGTTTGAACGTGCCAAGTTGTCAAGGAAATAGTAGAAACGACTCGTGGCTGTAGAAACCGAATAAAACTAGAGCATAGTCTGAGGGATGCACACATTTGATCAAAATGATCAGTAAGGCTGCTTACAAGATACCCCCCGTAAGGGCATAGATACATGGGGGTGGTTAACGTTTCACGAGTAAGCTGAATGGGATTGTGGCAGTGGAAATCATCAGTAAGCATGCTTACAAGATACCCCCCGGATGCACATTTGATAGGAATTGACGAGTATTTGTAGAGGAATATAAGTATACATGTTATGAGTGGCGGCACAGTATGTAACTAGTTGACAATGAGACCTCGCTCGGTTGGAGTGCGGTTAACGGATTGTCTATGCATGTGTCGTGACGATACTCAGATGAGTTTAATGGATTGTTCAGAAAATTGATGTTAATAATGATTGTTGAGAATGGGGTTATGCAGGCATATTGTGTTTTACCTAACTGTTGTTACCACTAGAACCGTGTAGACTTGAAATGGGCTGTTGCAACAGATAGGCGAATTACTGTCATCTGGATAACCATATTGAAGAGGAAAAGGAAGTAAATGGGAAGTGAAATATTAAACTTACTACCTGTAGACGCATATGCAACATCCTGAGCTAGGTCTCATGGTATGGCAGCTACATACAAAATTTGAGAAGAATCTAATCAGCCGTTGTCAAGTTATGCTCCAGAAATGGAATGTTACGGACCAACTGAGAAAATTCTGCCCATAGGTGGCGCCACCTGTAGACGCACATGCGCCAAACGCAATCCCAAGCAAGGTCTCATGGTAAGGTAGCTACATACCAAATCTGAGAGGAATCCAATTAGCTGTTGTCAAGTTATGCTCCGGAAACGAAATGTTACGGACCGACAAGAAAAAGTTTTGACCCTAGGTGGCGCCACCTGTAGATGCACATGCGCCAAACGCAATCCCAAGCGAGGTCTCATGGTAAGGTAGCTACATACCAAATTTGAGAGGAATCCAAGTAGCGGTTGTCAAGTTATGCTCCGGAAACGAAATGTTACGAACTGACTTGAGAAACTTTTGACCCTAGGTGGCGCCACCTGTAGACGCACATGCGCCAAACGCAATCCCAAGCGAGGTCTCATGGTATGGCAGCTGCATACCAAATTTGAAAGGAATCCAAGTAGCGGTTGTCAAGTTATGCTCCGGAAACGAAATGTTACGGACTGACATGAGAAACTTTTGACCATAGGTGGCGCCACCTGTAGACGCACATGCGCCAAACGCAATCCCAAGCGAGGTCTCATGGTAAGGTAGCTACATACCAAATTTGAGAGGAATCCAAGTAGCGGTTGTCAAGTTATGCTCCGGAAACGAAATGTTACGGAATGACCCTAGGTGGCGCCACCTGTAGACGCACATGCGCCAAACGCAATCCCAAGCAAGGTCTCATGGTATGGTAGCTGCATACCAAATTTGAGAGGAATCCAACTGGCGGTTGTCAAGTTATGCTCCGGAAACGAAATGTTACGAACTGACTTGAGAAACTTTTGACCCTAGGTGGCGCCACCTGTAGACGCACATAAGCCAAACGCAATCCCAAGCGAGGTCTCATGGTATGGCAGCTGCATACCAAATTTGAAAGGAATCCAAGTAGCGGTTGTCAAGTTATGCTCCGGAAACGAAATGTTACGGACTGACATGAGAAACTTTTGACCATAGGTGGCGCCACCTGTAGACGCACATGCGCCAAACGCAATCCCAAGCGAGGTCTCATGGTAAGGTAGCTACATACCAAATTTGAGAGGAATCCAAGTAGCGGTTGTCAAGTTATGCTCCGGAAACGAAATGTTACGGAATGACCCTAGGTGGCGCCACCTGTAGACGCACATGCGCCAAACGCAATCCCAAGCAAGGTCTCATGGTATGGTAGCTGCATACCAAATCTGAGAGGAATCCAACTGGCGGTTGTCAAGTTATGCTCCGGAAACGAAATGTTACGGACGGACGTACGGACGGACAAGCTGAAACCAGTATACGCCCCCTACACTACGTGTCGGGGGGTATAACTACAGTTTTTACGCTCCAGAGCGCCACTTCGATGGTGTACAGCCAAGCATTTGCCATTTTCTCTGAAATCAGTTTTCCGGCCGATATCGTTCCTTAGAAAAAATTGTTTTCCCTTCCAAATAAAAAATGTGGGTGGGTGGGCTGCTATGATGAAAAAAAAAAAATGCTTCTCTCCCAGGTTGTACTGGACATTTATTTGCTGTGCTTGGTGGAGGCAAGGAGAATTAATTTGCATATATTGGTTGTTGGGGTGTACAAAGTTTCCCTTCCGTGGGGGGTACATCTTTTTAAATGGAACAGCCCTTAAGAGACTTGAAAAGAAATGAGATACATAGGTGATATATTTATACCTGTTGCCATGGTATCGAGACTGCTTAATATCCTTAGGTGATGAGCCAGGTCCGTAGCTAAGATGATATCTCGTACTAAGTCTAATACCTGCTGGTAATCCTGTAACAGAAAAGTAACAAAAATTGAAGATGTAATCAGCCTCAAAATCTTGGCTACAATCAATTTTTCTTAAACTCGGCAAAATTGACATATGTTATGACAGGTACAACGTTAAAAAAAATTCTGGTCAATGAGCATGTGCATCAGTAGTGTGGATTGGGAGATGATAGCTCAAATCATTCAATAGATAAATCTACAAGTAAAGTGTTACTTGAGAAAATAGGTCAATGGTCAATCAACTTGTATGAAGATCTGGTCCAAATTTAGAAAGGCTATCTCGAATCATTGAGTGAGTGAGTGAGTAGGATTTAACGTCGTTTTCAATTTTTTTTCAGTCATATCACGATGGTGCCTGCATGTGCCAGAACATGAGTGTCCACAGTTCCTATTATCCTGGACACTGATCAGCCCAGCCAGTACAGCACCCGGTCACCCATCCAAGTATTGACTGAGTTCAACGCTGCTTAACTTCGGTAATCGTTGAAGAACTATTATGCTAAAAATACTAAATCGATATTTAATCTATAATTTGATCTCAAAAATATAAGTCAAGGTCATTCATTTGCAACAGGCTTGTGGTTCAATGCCAGCTGCAACTGTTGTATGAATTTGAAGAGCCTGGCTATAGTCCCAAGAGATAACATTTTCACAACGAATATGGACAGGCAGATGACGACAATATCCTTTGGCCAAAATGGGCAGAGGAGTTAAAACTAATTGCAACTAGAGCATAGTCTGAGGGATGCACACATTTGATCAAAATGATCTGTAAGGCTGCTTACAAGATACCCCCCGTATTACATGCTGGTGGGTAACGTTTCATGAGTAAGTTGAATGGGATTGTGTCAGGTGGCGATGGAAATGATCAGTAAGCATGCTTACAAAATACCCCCCGGATGCACATTTGATAGAAATTGATGAATATTTGTAGTGAAATATAAGTATACATGTTATAGTAGTTTATGGGCAAGTTCATTTAGATAGCGTTTGGTGGCGGCATGGTATGTAACTAGTTGACAATGAGACCTCGCTCGGTCGTGACTGCGGTTAACAGATTCTCTACGAGGTCTCATGGTATGGTAGCTGCATACCAAATTTGAGAGGAATCCAAGTAGCGGTTGTCAAGTTATGCTCCGGAAACGAAATGTTACGGACCAACTGAGAAAACTCTGCCCATAGGTGGCGCCACCTGTAGATGCACACGCGCCAAACGCAATCCCATGCGAGATCTCATGGTATGGTAGCTACATACAAAATTTGAGAAGAATCAATTAGCTGTTGTCAAGTTATGCTCCGGAAACTAAATGTTACGGACTGACAAGAGAAAGTTTTGACCCTAGGTGGCACCACCTGTAGACGCACATGCGCCAAACGCAATCCCAAGTGAGGTCTCATGGTATGGTAGCTGCATACCAAATTTGAGAGGAATCCAAGTAGCGGTTGTCAAGTTATGCTCCGGAAACGAAATGTTACGGACCGACAAGAGAAAGTTTTGATCCTAGGTGGCGCCACCTGTAGACGCACATGCGCCAAACGCAATCCCAAGCGAGGTCTCATGGTATGGTAGCTGCATACCAAATTTAAGAGAAATCCAAGTAGCGGTTGTCAAGTTATGCTCCGGAACAAAATGTTACGGCAGACAAGAAAATTTTTTGACCCTAGGTGGCGCCACTTGTAGACGCACATGCGCCAAACGCAATCCCAAGCGAGGTCTCATGGTATGGTAGCTGCATACCAAATTTGAGAGAAATCCGAGTAGCGGTTGTCAAGTTCTGCTCCGGAAACGAAATGTTACAGACGGATGGACAAGCTGAAACCAGTACTACGTGTACGGGGGTATAATAAGGAAACAATTTCTGAGATAAAAAATAAATTAACCATCAGAGGGAATCAAACCAACAACAGCAGGAAAAAACCTACATATATAACTCTTTTACCAGCTTAATTGCATATCAGGATTGCATGTAAGAATGATTTTACTGCATACTGAATATCACTGAGTTTCACACTGACAGTATTGTCTTTACACATAGCTTCAAAACCAACCTTGGTGGACAGGTTCTCAAATATGTTACATCCATCAGTGTTAAGTATACACATAGTCTGTGCAAAATGATGTCTCTGGAAAAAACAAGAGTTTTAATGGGCTTTTAAGATGGACATATAAAAATGGTTTGTATTCAGTCACTGGTGAAACATTTACATGCAATAGTTGCATTCACACTTGGAGGTGACAAAATCATCCTGTCTTGTCTTTATATCAATTTTCCGGTCTTGTACTTTTATTTATTTAACTTATTTTAAGAGGGTAGTCCTTTCAGCCTTCACGGCTGCTCTCCCAAGGAGCCCTCTTATCATACAGGCAATCATGACTAGCCAACAGTTCTAAAATAAATACATATTAGACTAGCACAGCCACCCAAATGTTAAAATGTTCAGACATATGTACATGATAATATCTAAACATGATCATTACAAGGAGTACACATACCTCCATGACAGACCCCTCAGAACTGTACAATGCTGCTAACACAGACGACTGAAACAAGCAAAATTCATGTACATCAATTACTGTAATCCCTCCAATAAGTCACTCTCACTATCAAAATTTTACCCGGACAAAATTCAATCAAATGTTGTCATAAATTTGATCACCTTAAAATAACATTAAAATAACATTAAAATAACAAAGAAATATTGGATTATATGCAAGATTTTGAACCATTTTAGATTTTCCTGTTCCAATAAATTTGATCACCCTCATATTTTATGGTGGGAAATTTCAATTGAAAGACATGAGATTGATCTAATCAAAACCCCTCGGCTTTCCCCAAGTGATAGACACCCATGTGTTGTGTGAATTGGGGAAGAGATAGTTCTATGTGGGATGATGAAGATATACCGGTAGTTAGTTACAT
The DNA here is from genome assembly GCA_036873755.1 of Hanleya hanleyi. Taxonomy (NCBI): domain Eukaryota; kingdom Metazoa; phylum Mollusca; class Polyplacophora; order Lepidopleurida; family Hanleyidae; genus Hanleya; species Hanleya hanleyi. The sequence goes on along the minus strand of JAVTVY010050256.1, from coordinate 8,337 downwards.
TCAGGCATATAGGACAGAAATAGAAAAATTAATATATCAGTAAAGGGGCATAACTCTGTAAAATATGGGCCGAGGGGAACCACTTTCGATAGGCGTCTGACTTAGCACTACTGTAAAATAAGAACCGAGACAAATAAGCCGTACCGAACACGGATCTACAGACTAACTTGTACATTCAATTATAGATAACAAAATCGGAGATTACTACATCCGAAAGGGGCATAACTCCATAAGCCGAGGCGAGTAATCCTTTGTTGGCTTGTAGAATACAACAATATAAACAAATTTCCAAAATATAGTAGCTATACCGAACACAGTTCTGCAGATATAGCTGGTTACATTCAGGCATATAGGACAGAAATAGAAATTAATATATCTGTAAAGGGGCAGAACTCTGTAAAATATGGGCCGAGGGGAGCCACTTTCGATAGGCGTCTGGCTTAGCACTAGATAAGTTTGGTGGTTGTGTCTCAAGCGGTTTTGCCTAAAATGCGGTAACGGACGTACGGACAGACGGACGGACGTACGGACAGGCGGACAGACGTACATGGTGACGACAATACCCCGAGGCCAAAATGGCCGAGGGGTAAAAAAAGGGCAACATGAACAATATAGCAAAGTAATATATATATCATATTCATCAACTCTAGTCTCCATATTATATGAGGAATGAACAAAGATCTTATTATACAAACTAATCAGTGGACTCTTTTTGGACAATTCACAAACATTTTTGTCACGCAAAAGTTATTTTTGGTGAGGCAGTGACTGAGCATTTTCAGGATGAACTGAAATTGACATATTTAATATCGAAAGCCATGAACTTGTGTAACTAATGATAATACATGTATCAAAAATTCTCTGTAAATGTATTGCTGCACTCTGATTTTCACGTATTTGGTGACACACAAAACAGGCTAAAGCTTCCGAATTTTTCAGCAGATAGAAACAAATACATTCATAAGAACATTGAGCAACATTAAAGTATACTGACGTTGCCCCCTAAAACAGCTTTGAATTTTTAACAATAGGTGAACTCACCGATTCCATTTGGAAGGAGTTGTTGGTACCTCTGTGATCAATATCATGACCGAGGCAGGACACAAACAGGGCGAACACTTCTATATCACTGAAACACAAAACATGACATGTCAGCTATAACACTGCAGTCGTGGATGTAACTAGGTGAATTTAAATTACGAGAACTGCTCACATTCGAGTTTCCATCCAGAATTTTTATAAACAAAACAATTACCATATGTCATGTGTGTAGTTTATGCAACTGAAAATGCAACATTGACTTCAGTTAGTAATGGAGGGCATAGATAAAAGTGGCAGTCCCTACACAAGAATCTACAGGATTTGTAGCCTTGGACAGCTAGTCCTTCAAGTTGAATGCCCCACTGGCACAAAATTCAAGTTACACCTTCAACAATGGAGCTGCCTCGATAGCAAAGGCATGTGTATTGAATTTTATCCATATTTATCACATTTATACCAGTTATCAATAGTTAATACGAAGCTGCGCATCTGAAAACCCCTCGGCTCTGGGCGCCAGTCATTCATAATGTATTCAATTTAAACCAAAGACGTCAGGAACACCAAGTAGTCAAGTGACAAATATACAGATTATCAAAAATTTTGCAATTAGAAATGGCCCCTAACGTTTCCATTCAATCAGAGGAACCGGTATTCATTACATAAATCTCTTGATGCATCGATGATGTATACCAAATTTTACATTGAGCATTTGAACAGTATCAGAGATAGAGACTGTTAATGATTTTATATAAATTAAAGATGGCCGCCCTATCCTTCCCGACATTCAGAGGAACTGATGTGGTTATTCATTAATGCAAGTCTCTTCATACATCGATGCTGTAAACCAAGTTTCGTATAGAACACTTAAATGGTATCAGAGATAAACATCATTAAAGATTTTGCATAAATTAAAGATGGCCACCAAGATTTTCGCCCAATCAGAGAAACCAGATCTGTCATTCATCGTAAGTCTCTTGATGCATCGATGATTTATACCAAATTTTACATCGAGCACTTCAACGGTATAAGAAATAGAGATCATTAATGATTTCGCATAAATTAAAGATGGCCGCCCATCCTTCCCACCAGTCAGAGGATTTGATGTGGTTATTCATTGCAAGTCTCTTGATACATCGATGCTGTATACCAAGTTTCGCATAGAGCACTGAAATGGTATCAGAGATATACATCATTAAAGATTTTTCATAAATTAAAGATGGCCACCAAGGTTTCCACCCAATCAGAGAAACCAGAACTGTCATTTATCGTAAGTCTCTTGATGCATCGATGATGTGTACCAAATTTTACATCGAGCACTTCAACGGTAGCAGAGATAGAGATCATTAATGATTTTGCATGAATTAAAGATGGCCGCCAAGGTTTTCGGTCAATCAGGTCCCGATTCAAAGTATCTGGATGTATCGATGATGTATACCAACTTTCATATAAAACAATTGAACGGTAACAGAGATATGTATCAACTTTCGTATTGAACACTTGAATGGTTTCCGAGATATGGATCATTATTCAGTTTGCATAAAATTAAAGATGGCCACCAAGGTTTCTAACCAATCAGGTCCCAATTCAATAGGCTTCTGGTCCTTGACTAGGTAAGTCCCGATTCAAAGTATCTGGATGTATCGATGATGTATACCAACTTTCATATAAAACAATTGAACGGTAACAGAGATATGTATCATTATCGATTTCGCATAAATTAAAGATCGCCTCCAGGGTTTCCAGCTAATCAGAAAAGCCGGTTTGGTAATTCATTGAAAGTTGCTTGATGTAGCGATGATGTATACCAACTTTCGTATTGAACAGTTGAATGGTTTCCGAGATATGGATCATTATCCATTTTGAATAAAATTTAAGATGGCCGCCAAGGTTTCCAACCAATCAGGTCCCAATTCAATAGGCTTCTGGTCCTCGACTAGGTAAATAAGCATACCAAATTTGGATTTCATCAGTGGAACAGTTTTCCGACTATCTCGCTCACGTACTGACGTACAAGACGACAATACCCCAAGGCCAAAATTGGCCGAGGGGTAAAAACCTGCCCTATGTTGAAAAGATAGGAAAGCGAGCGCATGAACGCACTGCTGTGAACTGTTGTCTCAATGCACCTGCCAGTGCCAGGAAGTGAAATTTCCCACCGTAAAATCTGAGGGTGATCAAATTTATAAGAACAAGAAGTTGACAAAATGGTTCAAACGCATGTGTATAATCCATTATTTCTTCGTTATCAATGATTTTAGAGGGTGATTATATTTATTAAAATCACCAATTCAATTTTGTCCCCAAAATTGGGGGCGATAGAGGGTTTACCATGTATCAGGATTTTATAGTCTTCATATAGTAAATTTAGAACATTGTGGAGAAAAAATATTTACAATTTGTTTTGAGCATTTAGACACTAGAGCATGAGTGGATGTCTTACTTTAAGTAGTCAGGGAGGCCAAGGTTTTTACTAAGTAGGTAACAGAAGTGAGCGACGGCGTATGCATGCATCCAGTTGTGGTATGGTGGATCTCTATAGCCCCGACGGACCATCAGCAAAAACCTGTGAAAGTAACACAAACAATAGCTCAGTGTCATCTCATTTCACATAATGCAATTATCACATAAAATATATGTCAGACATGCAATCTCAAACAAGATAGAGATAGAAATATTATGTGGATCTGCTCATGTGTGAATTAAACATCTCCGCTCGCTATGGGCCTCCAATCATTTGAATGAGCTGAAATAGAGCATATATTGTATTCTTGCATATCTGTAGATGTTATTCGATCAAATCTTCCTATGACATGTCTAGCTGTGGTGCGTTCAAGCATTACACATGTTACCTGTATTGCAATAAGGTATCAGTGTAGCAGGTTTACCTAGACAAAGTATCCTTTTTAATTCTCCACCGTGAAATAAATCCCAAATCTTCAAACATGCTCAGGACACCCTGTAAAATACAACAGTTACATTTAGGACAAATCATGTTGACTGTCACCTAGGCTATGACTATACACATAGCGGCTGGTATGCCTGATTCTGCCACTACGAGTATTCTCGTAAGTACCGTAAGTCATTTTCTACCATACCGAAAACTGGATATGCTGGCATTGTTGATTATGCGACAAATACAATGCTGGCAGTGTTTGAACGATCTGAGCTATCTCATAGCATGGATTTTCCAGAAAAGCATGATGGGGAAATTGGAAAGGCCAATGGAAAGCAATACAACCGCTATGAGTATACTCACAGTTGGCAGTCGAATGTGTTGAAGATAGTAATTTAGATATTGTGAAAGGATATCAACACCGTTTAACAGGACTGTGAATATGCTTCTGGAGAATTTTTAACGCAGTTAAATGATGTTTCAAACATGTAGAACAGTAGGACAGTACTCAGAATGAGTATTAGTTCCTAGGTGGTCATACCACGATTGTGTCATTTTCTGGGAGTGTCCTTGGGGCGTAGGAGAATAGGGCAAAGTCAGCGTTAATCTGTGATGGTGTGTTGATGTCTTTTTGACACAGGCTATCCACATCCTCTTGAGATACCTACAAGTAAACACATACCATTGACAGATACAATATATAAATAATACAATTAGGTATGCAAGTGTCCTATATGGTGAATACAGTACATTATATAGATATTGTCATGAAATGCAGTTTCTGGTCATCTTCAGTTGATACTCATTGCCAGCCTTGAAAGCCTTCACAGTTATTTAACGGACTAATAATCAAGCATATTAACAGAAGTTCATTGCTTTCAGAAGTCTGCAAAGTGCATGCGGCATTAGGCTACTCTCCATACCATTTCAATATGCTGTCACGTGAAGTTCTGAGAACAATGCCAGCACCATCTATAGGTATAAATATGCAAATCCCAATCTGAGACGATATTGTGCTGTTGCAGTATGGGTAATTTATGTATTTAAGTATATATGTAAAATTGTGACTCCTTTGCTCGGATAGATTGAGACGGCTACGTTCAATTTAATGTAAGTCTTACCTAGTTGGGATAAGCAATCATTTTGTGGTATATTGTGTGTAAAGTAACAGTCAGAATGATGGTACATCGATTACCTCTAGAATTTCACTCTTGCTGTCCGATAGAGGGTGTTAGATTTATTGCATCAATTCGAGGTGCCTACTTGATTGACAGATGGTAATAGTAAATCACGCGATTTAAAACGGAAACTTCCTTGGAACAATACTTCAGCTAACCTCTATATGGAGTCTCAGTAATGAACTGCTAATACTAATTACATGTGCCAAAATATATTTTCAAAGCAATGTTGTAGACTGGGACTGAATTAAATCAAGAAGTAAACTGTGCTCCCTTTCATACAATGCATTAATTATTACAAATTATTACAGAACATTGTAGAGATTATGAAATACATAGACACATTCAGTGGAGCAATGATGATATACTTGGCCACACATACAAAACCGTAGAGACAGACCATGTTATCATTACTGACCAGGACTGAACTATGAGAATCATATGCATATGGCAATAGAATTTGCATTACCAGTTTCACCTTAAGTCAGGCTGAAGTGTAGGACATGCTGAAGTGTAGGTCATGCTAATTAGCCATTATGTTAAGTGAATATATGACAACAGACAGAATGACAGTGACATGAATACATGAAATGGTTAACACAACTTAGTGACTGACCATCAACAACGATTACCTGTACAGATGACCAAGACTGCTTCAAGTCATTTTTTGTTTGATAGAGTAGTTGCAAAGAGACTTGTTAAAATTAATCAAGAAAGATACAGAATTACACAATATGCATCATGCCAACATTCAGTTTGTTATGTTTGGTTGTATTCTTCAGATGGCAATCAGTCTGTGTATTGCTAGGATGACAGATAGAGTTTTTTTTTCTTTTGTGTACCATATCAGTAGGTCATAAATGTGGCCAGTCCAGCAGAATAATGGCTGACAGTTTTCTCTCCATGTTTACCAAAAAATACAAAAAAACACACATTTGCACAGAATCTGGGCTATATTGCTTTAGTTGAATTTCACCTTTCATAAATTAACACTATTGTGGGAATAAGGCACAAGAGTTGAAGAAAAAGTCTTCTAAAATGTAGAGAACTCACTAGGCACATGCTGGAGAATCACCACAATATTTACACCATACATTTAGTGTGGAAGAAGGGCTATCCTGGCTTGTTACAGTTGTTCAAGTCACCGAGGGGATCAGTTAATCAACAAAGTTCAACTACATTATCAGTCAAATATTATCAACTATAAATTTAGATATTTTAGTTGCGCCAACAACTCTATGATCATCCAGTATGACGAACAAGATAGGACAATGAAGGTATAAAGGCTGATGCAGCTAAAACAGCTATTCCATATTGGATCATTCCACAACATTTTCGGATCATATCACAAGATATCTGCGACATCGATACAGGTAAAATAACATGAAGAATTTTCCGAGACAATGATGTTACATATTTATATTACTTCTACGAAAAAGTTGTATGGGGCAGAGGGTGAAAGTGAATGAATTCCATGAGCAGTTATGTGGATGGTAGTACATGGCTAGACTAACCTTCATGTGGTAGATCATGAGTTCAATAGACAAGTTATTGCGATTGTGTGCTTCCTGCAATTTCTTGTACATCAGACTCTGTAAACAAACATCACTACAAAGTGCTAGAGAAGGAGAAAGAAAGAAAAACACCACAAGATATCTACCAATGGTAATACTGTAACACTATACCTTGGAAAACCAGAACATGTTTCTCAGGATCCATGGTGGTGGGAGTGGGGGGGGCATGGTAGGGATAGGGACTCATGGGGGAAACCCATAGTAGGAGAGGAACCATGGTAAGAGAGAGGACCCATCGAAGGGAACCATGGTAGAAGGGTTAACACATGGAGGGGAACACATGGTAGGAGGAGGGGGAAACACATGGTAGGAGGGGGGAAACCATGGTGGGAGGGTGGACCATGGTAAAAGGAGAGGAACCATGGTAGTAGATAGGACGCATGGTAGGAGGGGGAATCCATGGTGGGAGAGGGGAACCCATGGTAGGAGGGGGGCCCATGGTAGGATGGGGGACCCATGGTAAGAGGGGGGATCCATAGTAGGAGCCATGGTAGGAAGGGGACCTAGGGTAGGAGGGGTGCCATGGTAGAAGGGGGAGACCCATGGCAGGCGGGGGACCATGGTAAAAGGGGAAAGACCCATGGTAGGAGGGGGGAGACCCATGGTAGGAGGAGAGACCCATGGTAGGAGGGGGCATCATGATAGGAGGGGGGCATCATGGTAGGAGGGGGGAGCCAATGATAGGAGAAGGGCACCATGTTAGGAGGGGGGCACCAAGGTAGGAGGGGAGACCCATGGTAGAAGGTGGCACCATGGTAAAAGGGGAGAACATGCTCGAAGGGGGGGCACCATGGTATAAAGGGAGCACCATGGTAGGAGGGAGTGCCATGGTAGGAGGGGGAGATCCATGGTAGGAGGGGATGCCATAGTAGGAGTGGGTGCCATGGTAGGAGCGGGTGCCATGGTAGAAGGGGGAACCATGGTAAAAGGGGGGAGACCCATGATAGGAGGGGGGAGATCAATGGTAGTAGGGGGTGCCATGGTAGAAGGATGCCATGGTAGGAGGGGGGACCTGTGGTGGGGGGGGGGGACCCGTGTTAGGAGGGAAACCCATGGTATATATTGGGGAATCATGGTAGTAGGGAGGTGGGACCCATGTAATCTCTTTTGTGCCTAGATCTGGACAGATGTTCTGGTTTACCAGTATGATCTACAGATGGAGGTTACAACACTGACAAATGAACTCAGCCAGGTCGGTATGGTGATGAGGTAAGATATCTACAGGTGACAAGAGGAGGTTACAACACCAACAGATCAATCCCCGCCAGGTTGCTATAGTGACGAGGGAAGATATACCTTCATATGATACATCATAAGTTCATTAGCCAAATTGTTCCGATGTTGAGCCTCTATCACCTTCTTGTACATGAGGGACTAAAAAACGGAAATTTACCAGTTAAAATAGATATGGGGAGTCAAGCTTCATAAGGCATTTATCAGTACAGATCTATTCAACAGTTATGTCATGTCAGTGTTCAATCCATTCTTCAATATACAAACAAGAAAACTTATTGATGCATCAATGCCGGCGGAAACGTTTGTAGCTTATAATCTGCGTATTACAAGCCGATTACGTGTGCAACGATGCACCATTATGATTTAAAAAAAAGTTGATTTGTTTGTTTTCATTAAAGGTTTGACTAATGTAGTT
>JAVTVY010050255.1:0-24606 GCA_036873755.1 Hanleya hanleyi | reverse complement strand
CGCAAATAAGCTCAAAATGACACCAATGTGATTGGCTATGAAGACAGAGAAATAGTGTAGACGGTTTGTCATGGCTTGCCAGATATAATGAACCACGGATGTTCAATAAATAACAGATTTCGCGAAAAAAGAGAGAGCATTGTGGACTCACACAACTTCCATTCTCAAAGAGAGCCGTGTCTAACCGCGGGAGACCAAAGCGACTCTCATGTAAACTGGTGACATTTTTGAATCTCCAATCTCAAAGCGAGGCAGCATGACATCATTCTCAAAGCGAGCCGTGTCTACCCGCGAACTACTCCCTGTATTAGATAACTCGCTTTCACGGCCAAGTATACATACCGACAATAATTTGTTCGCGATTGATATGCTCCGAAACGGAAAGAGTCATTTCCCAATTATATAGCCCACGTTATGTTTAGCAATTCGCTTCTAACTCGGCGGAGTCAGCAGGTCAGTGACAAGCCAGATAATCATACGCCGCCTACTCACTCCCCAAATTTTGGGGGGATGGCTCCCATTTACGCGTGAGACTCTTTCTCGCAGTAGGGAGTCTCGCGAGACGAGAATGACACAACTTCTTGTCACTTCGCCTGCATCTTTTCTCACCAGCACTATATGTTGCATTTAATTGCATTGGTATTTACCTCTTCCGTAATAACCACACATACAAAACGTCCAATATTTAGAGGAGCTAACTACACGGCAGAGAAATGGCCAGTAATGTCAGTTGAACTTTAGCCAAACTGAAGTATTATGGAACGCAAGCAAACCAAATTATGGCGCCTCTGTGAATTCCTGTTAATAAATAATAAAGGCGATGGATCAAACAATTAATGGTCCATAAAGAAAGAGAGGACGGAGCCGAGGCTGGCGCTGACAGAACAGCGCCGTCAAGAGAATTACCAACCAGCCGTTAATAATTACATCGTTCGAGGCGACAACACTGGGTAGTACGTGATCGAATCGTTGTGTGATTGACAGTGGGGATTGGGAAGCATATATGAACGGACCACATAGTATATGCATTATGGACTAAAATACCGTTGGAATGATTCATTTCCCTGCCTGGAATTACTCCACAGGTGTCAATTTGACATGCAAAGGTTGCATTTGATAATTTCGCAGAAGCGATATTCGAAGTTGGCACTTGTCATCGCTGTCTGTAGTAAGAGACACTTGTGAAGTTATCCTTCGATAACTTGAAGGGTAATCCTCGAATTCTGTCATTCTATTCGGGAATCTTTTTATCAGCACAATACGGCTACCAGGCGCAATCGACAGCGAACTGCATGTACTCTCTAAAAAAAGTTGAGTGAAATTTCACTCAAGTAAGATTGGAAATTCATCCCACTCAAAACTTGAGTGAGATTTTCACTCAACTTGAGTTACTTTTCACTCAACTTGAGTTAAATGCACTCAACTTGAGTGACATTCACTCAAGCTTAAGAGTGGAAATTCATCCCACTCAAGTTGAGTGACTTGAGTGGTTTTAACACAACTTGAGTGAAAAGTAACTCAAGTTGAGTGAAAAGTAAGTCAAGTTTGAGTGAACAGGAACATTTCACTCAAACTTGAGTGGAACAGCTCACTCAAGTTTTTTTAGAGAGTAGATCAAGTCATTTAAGTCAGGACACAGGAAACTACATATATTTCCGTCCGCTTAAAAGTTGCCGATCGCCAAGTCAAAGATATACGACTCCAGCTGTCATCGGTTTCACTGCATGAAGATCATGTATTCTTATACAATTTTAGACAATTGGATTTGCTTATATACCAAGGACGATGAACCCCAACCTTGCCAGCGGTTGAACCAATTTGCATACAGTTTAAATAGGACTATGTTGTGTCTAGGATAACTGATACAATTCATTATCAACACGGTTACAGACACAAATGATACCACTGGGACCAGTCAAGCGTAGTTTTCTCAATTACAAGCGTCTAGTCCGTCATTCATAATCCAGCCGTCGTCCATTAGAGAATATCCGCGTCCATAATCCAAAGACCTATTCCATTTCCATATAACAGTATTAGCACATTCAGTATTAGCAGTATTAAGTCATTCTCATAAAGGCCCAGTGGACCCAATTAACAATAACACAAGATGTAACACAATAAAACGATTTTATGAAAACACTAAACTATAGGCACATTTGGATATTTTTACAACATCATAAAATGATTCAATTTTGAGGTGGTTGAATTATTATATTGACCGAGGAAGACCAATATTGACAAAGGCCAATCTTGGGTCAGGACGAATAACGCTAATGATACATGGTAAATGTAACTATCGTAAAGCTGACCTTGCAGTGTTATTTTTTCTGATATGTTCACGCGTTACCGTTGAAATCGTCATTGCTAAAGTCAGAATCGACATACAATATCAGCCCCGGTCCATAACAGAATTTCCGCGACAATAATCAGAAGACCAACATGTATTTCGTATGACAGTTAGCATCAATTCCAAAGGTGCAAGAAATCAAAATAATAATTTTAAAAAAAAGATTGTTTCCTACAATAGTTTTCAATGATGTCAGCAAGACATGATAATGTTCTATACATAAAATCCTAATCACTAACCATTATTCTTCGTCCTAATGAATGCCAAGTCGTTTTCAGAGTATGTATTCCTAGTCACGAATGGTTTATTTCTGCAGCATAATGCGCATAGGTGACCGGTCTCAAGATACCGTTTACTAAATGGACTATTAATAGTCGTGTATCGAATAGTCAGAAATGCTCATATCACGAAGAATAACGCTACACGTATGCAAGTACACGAATAACGCTACACGTATGCAAGTACAGGAATAACGCTACTCTCGGGCAAGGTAGTTAACAATTTTTGATACTGCTAACAGTATCTCATGATGCTCTTGTTTTACCCAATATGAATAGGTCATATCGAATAACTTCACACTGGAACAATTAGGAAAATATCTGACAGATACACACACCGTCATCAAAGTCTTCAGCCCCATCCAGTATGCCATAGGGCACATCCGAATCCGATAACAAATTCTAAATTGGAAACATTACATTCTTCCCCAATGAGCAAAATTCTTTAGACTAGAGTTTTTCTCATTTTTGTTTCGTTGGAATCTCAACTTTCTCCATATTATCAGGCTACTTGGGCCAATAACAAGGTTACTTGTCATGCTACGGGAGCGTTCACCTTCTTGTGATTTACTTGCGATATTGAAGGCGCCATTAATCAAAGAGTCATGTCTACCCAGACCCAACATTACTGCAATCATCGCATTTTTTTCTTCTTTTTTTCGAAAAATGTAGTTAAGTCCAAAGATATTTAGCTTCTTGTTACAATAAATCGTGTATGCCTTTCTTAATCTAGTTTATAAAAAACTCTTGAAGTGGAATTATCATCAAAATCGAATAGGTTTGAGAGGATATAACAATTTGTTTGTTTTTTCTGATTCAGATATTAACACTTGAACTATAGTGGTACTAAACAGTGAATTCGATTATGAACTTCTCTTTACATCACGATTATGCTCATTATGCTATTTTTATTTGGTTCAGGCGAAATTGCCATACATTGGAAATATTTTAGTATACCTAATATATCAAAAGATTGGCGTAACTGTAATTTGGCGGGGTTTTGTCGATACAAACACACCATGTGTACCCACATTTTGAAAATCACCAAAAACCAGGTTTTCCAAAAATGTGGATAGATACACTATAATGGCGATGTATCCAAATTTTATTAACATTGTCATGACCGCTATATTTTACAATTCATCGTTATCAAAGACGTAAAGCAGAAACATCGCAAAGACATGGAAACGAAATATCAAGATAATTAAACGTTCGATACGTAAAGTTCTTGGTCAGTAAAATACTGTAAAATCTAGCTATCTATCCATGGAGAGCTTTGTGGTTATTTCACTCATATGGTGATGGCCGATTTTAGAGGTGGAGGAAACCGGAGTACCCGGAAAGATCCACCGCCCGACGGCAAGTAACTGGCAAACTTCCACACATGGACATGCCAGGCTAACTTCTTGAAAGACGAAGGATATAACTCACTCGACGCTTCGTGGCTCGTGAGTTATCTTCCGTCGTTCTCTCGAGATATATTCGTGCTATGCAAGCGTAACCATGCAATATCCTCAAATTTTGGAATATTATCAGTAGTTACCAGCTCTTCAAACCAGTGAGAGTACGATAAGGCGGCATTTTGGTCTACACGTGGTGCGACTAAAATCGAAAAAATAAAATGTCCTAAAAATACTTATGTTTTAATGTACATGTAGCAGCAAGAGAAAATATATGTACACAATATGTGCAAGTGCTAGATCGACTGCGATATGATTATAGTTATGACATAAAATTGAAATCCACAGCATGTGCTATTTCGTGATTAAAGGGTCTAAATCGAGTCATTTCAATACACATGTAGACACAAAGGACCCCTTGGACCAAAAAGCCATTTAACTTGGTGATGTGTAACGACATTATATCTCCACTGCTGGAAAATCTTGTCGAACCATTGGGTCCTCCGTGACTAAATGTGTATTTAAATGACGCGATTTGGACCCTTTTTTCAAGAAATAGGACATGCTGCGGATTTCAATTTCATGTCATAACTATAATCATAACGCAATCGAGCTAGAACTTTCACATATTGTGTATATATATTTCCCCTTGCCGTTACATTAAAACACAGTTATTTCCAGGACATTTTATTCTTTCGATCTCAACCGCACCACTTGTAGGCCTTTTGTTGAATTCCGTGAAAGCTGTGTGTGCAATGAAATGAAGCGACCATAAATGGAGGCCGCCATAATACCAAGCCCGCAAAAGTATACCCTCTTTTCTATAAACACGAGATACTTTCTTAAACTACCCAAACAAGCGGTCCCTATTGTAGAGACTGTTTAGAGATTGTTTCAGTGTGACGCCATTAAAGCGGTCATTTTGGATTTAAATTTTCTACTAAAGCTTGACCCATGAGTATATTAGCCCCCTATTTCATGGGTAAGCCCAAAAATGTCCAGGCCAGGTACATGTATGGTTAAGACACTGGGCTGTAAGATGAAGAGGGAGGAGGGAGGGAATTTGGCTTAATGTCACACTCAAGTTTGTTTCACTCATATGGTGACAGTCAGTTTGGTTGGTGGAGGAAGCCGGAGTACCAGGAGAGAACCACCGCCCTTCGGCAAGTAACTGAAAACTTTCACACATGGACCAGCTGGGCTCGAACCCGTGCCGGTTCAGCGGTGTGAGGCTAGCGGTCACCAGCGAAGCGCCTTAGACTACTCGGCCACCGAAGGCCCTCGGCTGTAAGATGAAACTTTACAACCTTCCTAATTCTAGAATATCCTGAGTTGGTAAGGTTTATGAATCAATGAAAGAACGAGTCGCATTCAAATCACCCAGTCCATCAAATAGTAATGTTCCCCAAGAATGTAAGAAGCTAATGGAAGAAGGCAAGCTAATATGCTAATATATGGCTTACCCAAAAACATTCACTAATAGAATGGAACGAAACATTTGAATAATTGATCATCCATGCGAAGCTCTTGTAGGGCCTAGAGTACTCTGTCAGTATATACTAATGGCATCAAATACAAAATGATGGCACCTTTCCTGTAGGATTGTCCTGTGGGATAATATCGGCGTCGACACAGACACGTAGGATCATATACGGACAACCGATTCAAGCACCATATTGCGAGAGAATTTTCTTTTCTAAAACAACATCTTTTTTCTCTATATTCTCGAGATTATTGATGGGAAATCACCTCTAAACAATCGACAGTATATTATGCTGGCTCGATACAGTACTCTAGGGGGCTATATCTACTCGAATGCAATATATTGACAATATTGGGCATGCGTTGTCTCATGTCATTCTACGTAGCTCTTACTCAACTGTTGGCCCATCAACGCAGGTATGCCGGCTCAATTTACTGGATAGTTTTTTTGCCTGGATGGAATTGGCGTGTGTACGCTGCCAAATCAGTCGGACGCCTGACGCCAGAAGAGTATTTTCGTCATTTATTCAGCATCAGGCCCTATGTTTTTCATTCTAAGGGCCACGTAACAAAACCTCTTTTGAATGAGGTTTTCGACATCTAAGTTCATTACGAAACGAAAGAGAGATAGTTAAACAGAAACGGTCAACACCCTGTTTTCAATGATGCTGGATAGAGAACACAATATTATGGATTCATGCCGTGTACCGCACACGAAGGCTGATGTGTGCAGAAACAATCCACTAAGGGGATGAAATGCAAAAGCGGGGTAATTAAAAGTTGCTATCAATGCAAGGTTATTAGCCAATGAAAGCCCAGAATCAATAACAGAATCCCAACAGGACGAGATAAAGACAGAGCACTACAAAAATACGTTCCGGTGCACATGATGTCTAAATGGTAAACGTAACGAGGAAGAATACGACTGCGCGAGTGGAGATTCCCTTCCAATTACACACGGAGAATTACAAGCGACTAACCCGTCATTCATAATCCAGCCGTCGTCCATTAGAGAATATCCGCGTCCATAATCCAAAGACCTATTCCATTTTCCACATAACAGTATTAGCACCACATTCAAAAAGACAATCATAGTATACATAAACATAGGCTTGTTTCCTGCAAGAGAGAAGCGGTCAACAGTTTTCATTGATGCCGGCAAGACATCATGATGTTCCAAAAATATCAAATCCGTATCGCTGATCAGTATTCTTAATCCATAATATTCGTTATAGAGTCGTCATCTAAAAAAAAATGTATCTCAGTCACGCTTTGATTGTGACTGTTCATATGAGTACCATGAGGATCTTTGAAGTACATGGGTTCATACGGCCCCTAGCCCCGGGTTAAGCGGAATTAGACACAAGTTACGAAACGTAGCGCCATAGATCTTGCACGCTGCGTTCGTATTTTGCTATCAGCATGCGATATGTATCGCCAAATTTGAGAAACTTTGAGTGGAGGCGCTTGATGGAATAGCCCTGTTTTATAAGTTTCTGCAACAATGTTTTGTGACGTTGATTAAAATCATCACATTTAACACAGGATCTAGCAAATGCTACTAAGCGAGATATGTATACGCCATATGCAGGTTCCACTGGAATATTACTATCCAGAAAGGGATAGTTTACGATGTCGAAATTGTAATCATCTCCTTTGTCATAAAGTCGACGAGAGAGAATGCCCGCTTCATTTTTATAGAGATAGAGATCTAAATAAGATGTACCTGTAGGGCTATCTGTAGTTTCCTTCAAATCCAGTGAAGGTGGATATATATCCTTCACTGCGTCATTTATATAGCGATTATCCACAGCGAGAAGATCGTCTATATAGCGTTTGGTGTAATGTAGCGTTTTTCTAATGTAGGAAGCGGACGTTTGATTTGAGTCTTTATATCAGGATACATGGGCATCGTGAAGGTTTATAGTGATTTTGTTTCACACGTTTGCCCTCATTCGGTAATGTATTCAGTCATGAGCGCAATCCATGCAATATCAATGGAATGGTTTGAACGCTGTTTCTTTGGCATGTTCAATAGGTTAGATCATTTTCAAAGTACTAACAAATTTAGTATTAAAATGAATGAATAAATACCGGTACCGTGGTATTACCATTGTCTGCATCTCCTAAAACAGAAAACAGGATCTCGTACTCCACGCAAACGTTATAGGCATGCCATATAGAATGTAGATTAACATTATTTCCACTTGAGATGCCGTTGCTATACCGTTCAGCTACAAAACCGTGGGTCAAGACATAGAGCCAATGTTTTTCCCTCAGACATTGATTCGTGGTCCAAGTCGGCCTTAAAAAGTCTTACTGAAGAACTAGATGACAAACACACCATGTATCTACATGAGATTTGTAGCCTATGTTTATGTATACTATGATTGTCTTTTTGAATTTGGTGCTAATACTGTTATATGGAATAGGTCTTTGGATTATGGACGCGGGTATTCTCTAATGGACGACGGCTGAATTATGAATGACGGACCAGACGCTTGTAATTCTTGACTTTGCACTACTATTTCTCATCAGGACGTCATTGAACATTTCAGTTCATTAATAATATCGGCGTTCAGTAAAACTGGTCACCGGTATGTTACTGTCAGAACCGCAAGCGTCAGATCTGACATTCAATATTTAGCCGTCTTCCATAGAAGGAATTTCCTCGTCAATAACCAAAAAACCTATCTCGTATGACAGTAAACACCAGATGGTTTCCTACAAGCGAGAAGCGGTCAACAGGTCATAAGAACTTTTCCAATTCTACTCTACGTAAAGGATATCATTCTTGGGATTTTTCTTGGTTTCTAGAATTGCACTATGCCAACATCGTATATGTATCCCAATGGACGGAAATTGTGCACCGCTTTTGACAGAATTATATCTGTTCTCGTATGAATACGCTTATATTCAGAAATCGTCAAAACATAACCAGTCCAAATCTCGTTCACCATACGCTATATAGACGATTTGCCAGCACTGGATAATCCCTATATTATAGCGACGCTGAGAAGTATACATTACAACACATATAAGGGAAGTGGGAAGAGGTGCCGACATACTGACAGAACCACATGACTTCACAGTATAGTCTTCCGGTTAACCTATTCTAAAGCACACCAAGAATCTAACGATTCGTGATATGTGATGTATCTCAGGTACGCTTTTATTGTACCTGTTCATGTGGCAACTTGGACGATATCACCACACGGCCCCTAGCACTGACATAAGCGGTATTAGATACAAATCTAGATAGCTATGATGGAAATGCTCCGACAACACGTATATTGATAATTGGTGAGCTGTTTCGCTGTGACAACTCGTACACTGGGGATTGGTGATCTGTATCGTCGTCAGATGAAAATGACGGTATTTAACACAAAAGACTAGCCTGTAAGGCCCGATGTCAACCCAGCATCAACTTCCCACAAATGCCAAAATATATCAAAGATCAAAAGCTCTGTACAGGGGGCGGGCCTCAGGGGCGAAACGTCCACCAGCAGAATCTCGCCATATACAGGTAAAAATTACAACACATATAAGGGAAGTGGAAAGAGGTGCCGACATACTGACAGAGACACATGACTTCACAGTATAGTCTTTCGGTTAACCTATTCTAAAGCACATACCAAGGATCTAAAGATTCGTGATATGTGTTGTATCTCAGGTACGCTTTTATTGTATCTGTTCATGTGGCAACTTGTATGATATGACCACACGGCCCCTAGCACCGACATAAGCGGTATGAGATACAATTCTAGAAAGCTATGATGGAAATGCTCTGATAACTCGTATATTGGTAATTCGTGAGCTGTTTCGCTATAGCAACTCGTCACTGGGGATTGGTGAGCTGTATCGTCGTCAGATGAAAATGACGCCATTTAACACAAAAGACTAGTCTGTAAGGCCCGATGTCGACCCAGCATCAACTTCCCACAAATGCCAACATATATCAAAGATCAAAAGGTCTGTACCTGGGGCGGGCCTCGGGGACGAAACGTTCACCAGCAGAATCTCGCCATACACAGGTAAAAATTACAACACATATAAGGGAAGTGGGAAGAGGTGCCGACATACTGACAGAGCCACATTCTAAAGCACATGCCAAGAATCTAACGATTCGTGAGATGTGTTCTATCTCAGGTATGCTTTTATTGTACCTGTTCATGTGGCAACTTGGGTGCTATGACCACACGGCCCCTAGTACCGGCATAAGCGGTAATAGATACAAATCTAGAGAGCTATGATGGAAATGCTCTGACAACTCGTATATTGGTAATTGGCGAGCTGTTTCGCTGTGACAACTCGTACACTGGGGATTGGTGAGCTGTATCGTCGTCAGATGAAAATGGCGGCATTTAACACAAAAGCCGTCTGTAAGGCTCGATGTCGACCCAGCATCAACTTTCCACAAATTCCCACATACCTTCCCACATACCCACATACCTTCCCACATACCCACATACCTTCCCACATACCCACATACCTCATTCACTGAATATGAAGAAAAGCTATTATAGCTCAGATTGAACATCAGATGTGGACATATACCGGTGCAAGAGTTATTCGGGTTTTCTTTCACCTCGACTCTGCGACGAAAGAGACGATTACAATTTTGACATAGTTAACTACCCATTTCTGGATCAGAATGACCTACATACGGCGTATATATATTATGCCTGCTAGTATTGGCTAGATCATGTACAGACTTCCAAGATGTCAATCAACGCAGCATAATATAATTGCAAGAAACTGAAGGCTATATCACCAAACACCTCCATTCAAATTTCCTCAAATTCTGTGATAAAAATCGTACACTGACGAAAATACGATCGTTTTGTAACTCGTGTATCATTCCATTAACCCGAGGCAATGGGCCTTTAGTATAGCATGGATTTTACAACTCCATGGTGTTCAAATAAACAGGCGCATTCAAAGCATAACTGAGATACATACCCTGCAAAGCCGTATGGAAATTCATTTGGACGAATACTAATGGTCAGTGTTTAGAATTTATTATAGTGAATATTATCATGCCTTGCTGGCATCACTGAATACTGTTGAGCGTTTCTCTCTTGCCAGAAACAATCCTTTGTTCTTATTATTTTAAGTTTACACACATTTGGAATTGGTGCTAACGATCATACAAAATATACGAAATAGGTCTTTCGATTATTGACGGCAAAAGTATTTTATGAGCGACGGCTGAATATTGAATGTTGGGTCTGACTCCTGCTAAGAAAACGATTTAGCAATTCATTCAGAATGAAGATTGTAGATCAGTGATACGGATTCGATGATGAGACCATTATGATGTTTCGCCAGAAACTTTGTGAGCCGTTTCACCTTCGCAAGAAACTAGTTGATGTATCTGTATTTATTTTATGAACGCTCTTCGCTGATAATACTTTCTGGTGAATTAGATATTTCGAATATGGATCATGGACGATGACTGGCTACTGAATGTCGGATCGGATTACCGTATTACACGAAGCAGGCGCTTCACCTACTTACCGAAGTGTGTGGGGAATGTATGTATCTGATTGATGCAGTGCGTCTGCGTGCAATAAAGTGACATATTTTCCATCGATGATAATACTCCGACGACGTAGTGCACAGCAAGTCTAAACATTTAGACCAAGCCTAGGTTTTGATTTCTCATGTACTAATCTCGAGAATTTAGCCAGGTCTCTGGTGTTGGTTCCTAATTTCATAGACCGTCTCAATTGATCGAAACATAAATCCGAATATCTACCAAAATATTTCCGTAAAATATCCATATCCATTTGTAATAATCATTGGAAACCTGCTGAGCGTCATCACGTGTTTACATAGAACTGTCAGGACCTATTGTCATAAACAGAACTGAATATTGCGAGTTGAAAAGAATCAATCAGCGTGTAGTTTATGTCGATGCTGGATAAGCAACAATGGATTCCCATGTCTTAAGAGAAGATATTCTATATCTCACATTAGTTAAGATTTATAGGAGCATTCGACAGATTGGAAAAGAAAAAAATAGCTGCAGTACACACTTCTCCATATCAACGATCCTCCTCCCCCAGCATCAAGTTTAGTGCAATGGAAAAGTGCATATCAGTTGTCTGAGTTTTATACACTTAGTTGTCTCATACCCTTATATGTGTTGAAAGTTATTTTAAACTCTTTGACGAAAGACACCGCGTTTGTAACTCCCCTGACTAATGAGTTTGAAAGAGCAGCTGACAGCATGCTTTGTATGACGTCGATATATGTATACTCGACTTCAATCTCCCTCAGAAAACATCCTTATACTCTTTCATGTGCCCCAGGCTAATTTTTGTAATATTCAAGAGATTTGTTATGTCTGTAGCTCAGATGAGACCATTCATCCACCTATTTCACTTATCTGATTGAACAACACTCATTTCATCTTACAAAGAAGAAATGGTGAATAGGCCTAATAGCTATACTATAGCGACGCCTTGCATCCTATACATCAGATCCTTTAGTTATTCTAACAATTCTGGCCCAGACACCTAGACTTCATCATTATGACCGACATCACGACCACACCAACTAAAAGATATCATCAAAGAATATGAGCAAGTAAATGATATAGCATATTGTGCGATGATGAAGAGAGAGAGAATTAAGGTTTAACGTCGTGATATCTTCGTGACATGGAATACACCTTGTGGCTGGTTACTTTTTTAGTAAATGTTCGTGAGTTAATCGTGTATTGCAGATTCTACATTGCCTGATCATGGCTTAATCGAAACGTTTCTGGCCGCTCAGATGAGTATATCTTACAGCTTTGTGAAACTGATGAAGTTTGTTATCATCTACAGCATCCCATAACCGTTGAAACAGCTTTCAAACATAAGCACAGATAGACGGTCTGAAATCGCTATATGGGATTCCAACAGGATCAACCTCATCATCTAGGGCTGCCTTATCCATTTCATCAGCTTCAGTATTTCCTTTGATGCCAACGTGGCTAGGCAACCAACAAAACATCAATCTGTTGATGAAATCTACGGTGATATAATTGTAGAATGTTGAAGATGGTGGGGTGAGTTGAAGATCCACTCTCAATCGCTTGAAACATGACAGTGAGTCTGAGAATATGCCATATTTTCCTCCTATAGTACACCCAATACCTTCTAAAGCTGACAACAGAGTTTTGGCTTCGGCAGTGAAAATGGTTGGGCTTTAGTTCGTACTATGGTAACGCTAAGATCAACCGACAGAGGTATTAACAAACAACAAACTGGTGTATACGACGGAGACTGGTCAACCGGACAAGATTATATTCCATATTCATGTTGTTGACCGCAAAGCGGAAATGGTGCATAGATTGGCCCTTGAGAAGGAAATAGTTCTTTGAATTAGGAGTAATTGGCGGTGCAGCACAACTACCTTACCTGAATTCCTCACCCCCCCCCCTCCCATCCCTCCCCCATCCCTCACCCCACGCTCTTCATTCATTTTCTTCGTCGTTAGCCCAGGAAGCTGAATCAGCCCAAACTATATACAAAGTAATACGTTGAACAGGCTGTACCGAAACCACTATATTCCTTGAACAATTCGTACCGGTTAAACATTCAGATCAAATGCTTTTTAACATAGTGCAGATAGGACCGTTCACGCTGGGTCACACTTTCCCCACCATGCCCACTCCTTCTTGTGTTAGGTTAGTTGTTGATTGTCCCGGACTGTGCGCATGATGACGTACTGCACAGATAGGTAGATTGCCATAGCGGAACGGCTGGGATGACATTGATTGTTCGGATGGTCTGAACGGCAATGCCCGTGAAGGTGTTTATGATTCTATGATGTCTATCAATGGTCCTATTGAGCAAATATCAAGAGCGTTTCCGGAATAGCACAAACCGGAGATCTCCATGTCAGTTAATTTGTGAGTTAATTTGCTTATGGTAGAAATTTTGTTATTTTGCGATAGCGGCTTAACGCGATATCCGACTATCAGAGTGACACAAATGCCTGTAATTACCAATTCATTCGTCCCAACGGCCGATAGATGAGTATAAAATAGAGGGAGAGTATCCTGGATAACCACAGATATAACCTATTGGCCACCCATGCTTACGGGTGATACTTGATTAACGAATATCTAATTAACAGCACAGTTATTACCATATTTGTGGCCATACACACGCGGTCATGAACGTTCATTCAACGCAGATATCGAAAGTTCGATTTATGGGCATACTATCTGCAACATTCAGGGTCTCGACAAACGGGGCTGGGGAAAATTCGCGATAAATAAGGAATTATTATGGCTTATACGTGGATCACAGCTATCCACATAGCCACATGCTACAGAACGCGCAGGTTTCAGACTGCTTCAGGTAAAAGTGTAGTCCGCCGTTTGTGATAACCGAAGCGCAAGATACTTTCAATCTCAACATATAATCGCTAAAATTGATACGGAGATTCATTTTTGATTACTTTTTAAATATTCTATGTTTGCATTCCTCAGTGCATAGCTGTTAACGTCAATTGAAAATTTTACGTACACGAATGCATAACATAGTATCGTCAAGTCCAGTCGTAATGTAAGGAGCCATCATACTATAATAGAGCCTACGACATAACATATGTACCAAATACGTTCTCCATAAACGGCTTTTCTAGCTAGGTCTCTATAGGTTTCGATGATACAATTATTTGCCGGTGAAGAATTTGGCGACATGATCATTATACAGTTTCTACCTTTTACCTATTTTGTTATAAGTTTGAAATCCAGATGGATTGGAAGTTTCGGACCGGAACCTCCATGCAGACGACAAATCGAATGCCTACATGAAAACCGGTTATTTCACCAGAATGGGAAATTGGAGTGTCAGTAGCGCCAATGATGATATAATTACATATTCAACTATGTACGGTTCAGTCAATCCCAATAAATGAAGACTGGGATCTTGAATTAACGCTTTCCGATTATATCTACAAGCTACCATAATGCTCTTCCTGCAAACGGTCAATAGTGTCAATGATGATAATTTTATATTCTGCTATGTATTGGTTCAACGAATCCCAAGATGAAAATAACAAGCCTGTAAATGAAGACAGTGAAGAATGGAATCTTGAATCAACAATGAACAATGATGATCAATAATGTTTTGCCTTGAAACGATGACATCATTATTTTTCGAAGTTCGTATGATTGTCAAATGTTGTTTCTATCTGGGCTTTGAACAATTAAAATATTTCCGTAAAAATATATTCGAAAGATTTCACTACTCTGTTATTGTATGTGTAACAGACGAAACGACGGGAAGCTTTTGGCGGTGTTGGTCGTACATGGACAAATGGAGTCATGTAAATGACGGATTGTCGTCTTTCTTCTTTTCGAACATTGTGCTTGTGGAGTGGTCATTTCAGTTACTTCATCACGTTCAGGTTTTGTGATTTGACCAGGCAGGGTAATCGTGTATTTGAACGGCACCGGTTCATAACAAAGAACAACTACCAGACATTCAATGATGCTGTCTCAAACCTCTGACGGTTAATCAAGTCGAGGTCGATATATTTGCTATTTCTCATCACTAGTTTTATAATAGCCATCAATGATTGCAGACTTCACAATTTGTAATATAGTTGACAGTCGCGTGAGCAACCATCGTTTCTAATGAATTTCCTTTCCATAACCGCAACACAATTTCCGTGTGCCAGTATCAAGTTGTCAAGTCTAACGTTCATCTAGCCATCGGTAGTGAATTCCAATATTTCAAGTCAATAATCGCAACATAACAGTTAGGTTTGACATTCAGTAACCAATCGTCATCCATGAATAATTTCTGCATCCATTATCTAAAGAACTTAACCACACGACACGATTAGTAACAACATCCAAGCAGACATATAGTATAGATATAAGTATAAACGTAAAACCAATGTCTAGCAAGAAAGAATCTCACGGAAGTTTTCAATGGTGTCTACAAGAAGATATGCAGCTAGGTGATCTCCTAGCATTGCATAATCCATATATTAGCAACGCGGTGCGTTATATATACAACCCTTCAGTGGATTTGAAGGAAACTACTCACAGTCCTGATGGAACATCATGTTTGGACTTTATTTCGAGTCGACTCTTCGACAAGAGAAACGATTACAATTTTAACATAGTTACCTACTCATTTCTGGATAGCAATATTCCAGGAGGATCTGCATACGGCGTTGAAACAATTAATTATTTCTTTCATGCATGCATCGACTGAAAAAGGAGATGTAAGACAACTGCCGGTAAAAACTAACCATGTATTTATCAAGTCTTGACTTGTCAGGCACTACTGCCTCAACGGACATGTCATCTAATGTTCAACTGCATGGCAATGCAGCTAATTGTTTAGTTTTTGTTCTATAGTATATATCATTGTTGGATTATAACAAACTGTTTTACCTTTTGTCTACTCCATTATATTGTAAATATGTATGTCTCCAGTATCTAATTTGTATATAGGAATGCGTTTTAACATGTTCAATTGCAAGGCAACAATATGCATATATAGCCTCACATATGAATAAATATATTATTGCTATTGAAAAGTCCATAAAATTGACGAAACCTGTTTAGCAGTACAATATACAGTTTAGCTCAAACTCTACATTTTGTGTAGTTCTTTTATATCCTGCGCAACTTGTGGGGATTTTAACCAACGCCATAGAACATTATTACAGAAGTTTGTCAAACGAGGCTATAAAATCAAACGCCTCCGTTCGTATGTTGCTTCAGTTCTGTGATAAATATCGTACACTTAAGGTAAAATACGATCAAAGCTTGCAAGATCTTTGTCGCTACTTTTCTTAAATCGTGTCTGATTCTGCTTAACGAGGGATTAGAGGGCGTTTGAACATCATGTGTTTTACTTGTCTATGGTGTGCAAATGAACACGCACAATAATAGCGTGACATATACAAACTATTTGAAAATTCAGTTGGAACTATCTTGTGCGCGTTTCCTGTTGTTGTTTTCATTTCATGCGTATTTAGAATTGTTTCCAACTATGGTACGAAAAAGGTATTTCGAGTACTGACGCGGAGATTCTTTTGAGGGAGACGGCTGAATATTGAATGTCGGGTCTTCTAACCAAATTAACATCTTGGTCTAGTTATCTAGAGTACAATGTATCTCAGTATACATTTTTGAATTATCGTCAAATCTTAACACTGACAGATTTTTCTAACCAAATTAACATCTTAGTCGTTATCTAGTGTGATGTATCTCAGTTACTTTCTAAATTTAACTGATCACATTACACACCGATATTCACACTGCTCCAAGGCGAGAGTAAAAAGAGGATTTTTTTACTTTGGGGTGTTGTTTAAACCTAGTTAACTTTTGACGTCATTGTCTTCCTAGGGGCGAACACAAAACATAGCCTAGATAAACGCATGGTCGCCGCAATGTTTTTTGCAATTAATGAGGAGGCAAACAGTTCCCCAGGCAATGAAATTTCGTACTGTATACAGAAATGTCATCAGCATAGTTTTTCAGAAGTTTTGAAAACTCTGTTGTGAATAAACGAAATCAAACAATTTATGACCCAGTTTATTTTTGAAGTGAAGTGACAGCGGGCCTCAATGCAACAGCATATGTGTGCTCGGGTCTGGCCTGTTAATTCTTCAATTCCCTAAACGTCTTTTTCTATGGCGTTTTGTTTTATTAGATTCGATAAACAGAGCACTGTCTTTCCTCCTCTGAGTATTAAAACCATGCAACTCGACAGTAACCGTAATTTCCCAAATCTTCAAACCTGGTACCTTCACATGATTACAAAGTGTGATAGCTAGGTCGATCTTTGCTTGTCCTGCAGCCTGGAAATGAAGGCATTGCACATACTCGATTATAGCCTTCTGTATACGGAGAGTGGTCCTTTAGATACACACTACGAAGGGTAGTGTCAGGGTTCGTGCACACGACTATCATATTTTGTCATGATGAATGTGTCTTCGTCGTCAGACTTTGGAGACGGGCGCATGGTTGACTGGCTTCGTGCAATATGTTAAAGCAATATTGCTTTGTGAAGCTAATTGAAATCGACACATTTTTCACAGCAAATGCGTGATAAATAAACGCTATATGAAGGACCTCTCGGATTCCAGAAAAGGATAGTTAAAAATATTGAAATTGCAATCGTCTCACTCGTCGCAAATTCCGACGTCATCTAAAACAAAATGGTTTCCTGCAGAAGAAAATTAGCGGACAACAGATTTCAATGATGAGATTTCAATCCTTATATGGTCGACCCTATGAGCCATCAAGTTTCTCAGGAAAAAAAAATCTCAGCTATTTCCGGGCAAGTAATTTGTCAAAATGGGAGAATTTCAAAATGAACAGAATTGATTGAGCACAGAATGATATTCGGAGAAAAAAAATGATTACATCCTTGCATCCTCGTCAGACATCCATCAGGAGAGCTCTGGGCTCTAGTATATTCCATTTTAGCCAAATATTTAACATCATTTCAATCTCTTGACCGGGCTAATCAAATCTCGAGGAAAATACGTCAGTTGGGGAGATACGTAGCCTCAATATATCAGCTGCGCCCTTATTGTAGATGTTCATATGGAGACTATGAAGTAACCCCTGGCACCGGCCTGAGGGAATTAAAATACACTACATGGGTAGCTGTGATGACAGATCAGCTCAAATAACTGGCTGAACTGATGTTAATAGATGAGCATCGAGGGAGTCTGATTGGGTAAACGTCACAACCTGGGGTAAAAATGGTAAATGCAAGTTAGAATACCCATACAAACTGTAATAACTGTAAAGAGGAGGCGTGGACCAGCAAGCAAAATTTAAATAGATTTAAACGACGATCGTTTTTTCTCCAGCAATACACTACATTTATTTTATTTGGGTACAATCAAGGTGCATATTGTTTGAGGGAAAACGCTCACTAGAACTACATGCGTCGTCTGTAGCGCAGTCATTAAATGTGAAATGCAAAGGTTGCAAATTTCACATTTGTATCATATTTTGATTGAAATGATGGTAAAAGATGAACCGGTTTCGTAAAAAATTCAATCAAGCCTCAAGATTCAATTGAGAAAAAGAATGGAAAATCGGAGAACGAAGGCATATCCCGGAAAACATGTACTCATTATGTATTTTCACTTTGGCACTGTTCAAACTAAATTATGACTTATATCTAAACAGATATTCTTTATTATTATATGACTGTGCGTGTTAGTCTTTCTTCATTGGAACATTCGCCGTCACGTGGCCGTCGCTAATTTTCCATATTGACTCCGAAGCGGGTCCATAAATGTGATATTGACTCGGCGTGACGTATGCGCCTGCTCAGCCAATGAAAATAGTCGTTGGATTGGCCGTCGGTTTACACCTTGGCTGACAGCAGGTACGAGATCGTCGGGAGCAAAGCAAATTCCTACTATATGCTATATGCTAACTGCTTTCACCAATTTAACGAGAAAGAGACGTCAGTGTCATATAATAAAACAATTATAGTCTTTTGATATCGGTCAATATGTGGTTTTGTGGACCTGAGAAAACAATATTCACCTCGGCCTTCGGCCTCGGTGAATATTGTTTTTTCAGGTCCACAAAACCACATATTGACCTCATTAAAAGACTGTAATTGTATAATGGACGACGGCTGAATTATGAATGACGAACTAGACGCTTGTATTTTCATCCGGGCACTGTGTATGTATATGCCATATGTATGAGCTGTCTTGATCGGTGGCGCCGCTGAAGGCATTAGGTCGAGTGATGACGTCAATTATTTAATTAGCAAGACATCGTCGCTGGGCAAGAGCATCATTAATTCGTGACGTCATACTGCGCTAGCCTGTAGTCGAGTCAACTTTATTCCCATGAACTTTAGGTAGTGAGCATAGATTACGTCACCGATTGCAGCGCACCACGGCGAAATCAAGTGCAACTAATGCGAGAAATATTTATTGTATATTTAAAGTTCATTATTTCAAAACTATTAACCCGTGTTTTCTTAAATATTGAAATTATTTTGCATTTCACCTTTAACGCACGATATCGGCCGGAATAAAATGTATCCAGCACCATTACAGAGCTAGATTCATACAAAATCCAACACAACTCGCTACTTTACAAGATCTTTTTAGTCGGGTGATAGAAGACTATATCTTGGGTTATGTGAAAGAAATAGATTTGTTGTATAAGTTTTAATGTGTGTATGTTTTAATGTGTTGGATTACTAAGTTTTTAACTTAAGTACGTCGCTATGTATAGCTGAAATATTGCTGAACGCGACGTTAAACCCTAATTCTCTCTCTCTCTCTCGGGGTTGGAAGCACCCGATCTTGCGTAAATTCATATGGATATTGAGACGACGATTGACGTTGTTGACATACGGTTATATAAAAAGAGAATTAGGGAGCTTCTTGAAATTACGGCATAATTTCCTTGATAGGAATGGCATTGCCGGTTATCCAAATGGGATACACTGTGCCCAGTTTAGTGTTCTGATCCGGATGGAGAGAAGTTCCAATTGGAATGGCATATGCCATTCCAGTCATGCCATTACATGGTATGGCATAAGCTATCCTTTGTCTGCCGAGTTCCAAAACAGAAATTATGTCATGGAGTTCCCAGGAGTTTCAACTCGGCGCACCATGCCTCTCTGTTTGGAATGCCTTATGTCAGTTTCTAGCATGCCCCAATTTCAAGAAACTCTCTTATGACTGATGAAAAAGATAATGATTTAGATTAAAAACTAGCATCTGTTTGGCCCTGATGCACGGCAGCGTGTTGTTTAGTGTGGCGTGACAGAAGTACTTGCTCTATATATGCTTTGCATGACCAGTGTCCATCGTACGACGATGAAATGCACAATTGAGTCAATGTCATCCAAAAATAGATAGCGCCGCTCCTTCTCCTATAGATTCGCCAACACGTCGGTCTGCCACTCCTTCCTCATCTTTCATAATTAATATCCACACGGGGAAGATTTTCCAGGCATGCTATCTTCCGCTTATTCATACACGAGAATCTATAAAAACAATCTTCTGCTCAAACCGAATGATGGCTGTTAAAATGTTTACATTTCCTGCGGCAGAACCATAAACCACCTCAATCTTAATTAATTAGGGAGCATCGGAGTAAACCTTCCGCTGATCGTGCAATACTAGCTGAGAGAGCTCGTTACAAACGGTCTCGAGTCAATGACTGTTCATGTGGTCGGGCGGTTCTCTTCTGAACGTCAGGTGAAGGTTGTTTTAATCAGACCTATGCGGCGTTGCCACGGCTAACCCAATAAGCACACGCAGAGTGATGTCGACTTTAATCATATTGCAGTTATCCAGAAAAGTGGAGCCATAAACGTACTGTGAGATGAACGAGGGTATATCACCACTTGTTTACTATATGCTTGGGTGGGCGAAATTATATATATATATATTATACTGCATACGACGAAATTTAATGAATTGATGGAAACATCGCAATTTATTCCGGTGAAGGAATTTGGAAACTACTAGAGCCAGAAACTTCAGGGCCTTTCTCCAAACATAACTTTTAAAGTAAAGACATGTATAATACCCGTACTATTTAATATTTCAGAAGATACGTTTTGTCGTTTAGAAAGTGATCGTGTAACAGTATCGTTGTTATTTTGGAATTACACTATCTTAGTATAGCACAGATCCTAGTGCAAAAAAAATGGACGAATCCCATGCGCTCAACCGCCAGCACTATATGTCGGCGATCTAAACCACTCGACCAACTGACCTCCCGCAAAAATAGGAGGTAGTCTTGAAAGCTCACATACAGTGACACAGCCCCCATAGCTGAATACATGAGAAGATATTTTTTGTCACTTAGAAAGTGATAGTATAACAGCTTTTTTGTTATTTTGGAACTACACTATGTTATTGTGGCCACTGGTTCGAATCCCACATGAGACCTGACCACTTTTCAACACTAATAATCTGTGCTATACTAAGATAGTGCAATCCCAAGATAAAGAAAAAATAATGTTATACGATCACTTTCTAAATGACAAAAAAATATATAATTTCTATTGTATTCAGATGGGAGAGAGCTGTGTCATTACAGTCATCAGAGTGGTACTGTATGTTCCCTTTCAATACTACCGGTCTGCTACCTCCATTTTTTGTGGGAGGCCCGTTGGCCGAGTGGTTTAGATTACAAGCGTCTGGTCCGTCATTCATAGTTCAGCCGTCGTCCATTAGAGAATATCCGCGTCCATATTCCAAAGACCTATTCCATATTCCATATAACAATATTAGCACCAAATTCAAAAAGACAATCATAGTATACATAAACACAGGCTTGTTTCCTGCAAGAGAGAAGCGGTCAACAGTTTTCAATGATGCCGGCAAGACATCATGATGTTCCAAAAATATCAAATCCGTATCGCTGATCAGTATTCTTAATCCATAATATTTGTTGTAAAGTCGTCATCGAAAGAATGATGTATCTCAGTCACGCTTTGATTGTGACTGTTCATATGAGTACCATCAGGATCTTAAAGTACATGCGTTCATACGGCCCCTAGCCCCGGCAGATCGCCGACATATAATGCTGGCGCTTGGGTGCCTTACTCTGATGGTCGCTGGTTCGAATCCCGCAACGAAAATACTGTTATTTAATATCTATTTTCAGCCATTTCCGAATAATTAAAATATCTGTTTATTCCCGTTGTCATCCATGAAAGTCTAGCTTATATCCGGCCTATTTATTTGAGTGCTATGGTACAGTACGATGCATTTTCAGCATTTTTTATTAGATAAGAGAAATATTCAATTGTGACACACACAAAAAATCCTACATAGCAGTATTCATTTGAAGGGCAGCGGTAATCTAAATATTGTAAATCTGTGCTGAAGTGCATACATTAGACACAATTGCTGTGCCGAGACCTGTTATACCGGTAACAAATAATTTATTATTATTATTCTTGTGTCAATATGTTGTTTCCTTATTATTTCTAATAGTTGATCCTGAACTTTCCAGAGATGTTTTGGTAGATTTCGAGTCAGTTGATGTCTAAATATTATATAATATAATACTCGATTTGTCAGGACCGTTGTGCACGACACCTGGCACTATCAACGCTCACTTCTGTTGTGCTCCATGAATCTGACTAATCCGCCTATTGGCAGATTATTGAGAGAATAAAGAACAGTCTGTCTGCGCAGTGTCCCTTAGCTGATCAGCTACTGGTTCGTATATTTTCAGTTCATTTGTCAAATTATTCTTTATTCTAAGCAAAATGACACTTTCTTCGAATATAGTACATATATAAAATTATGTCAGCTATCACTGGTTCAAAATAATCTCCCATGTTAACAGATGGGGCAAAGTGAAAATATACGAACCAGTATCTCTGATCAGCTGAAGTCACTGCACAGAGAGGCTCTTTTTTCTCTCAATGTGCAAAACTCGAATTCACGTGCACCAGTGTATTGCTCTGCAAAGAACTGTTACTTATGAGCGAAAATGTATGTGTAACTATTACGCTGGACGTGTGTTACCCAGCCACGCGATGTGATACATTTGATACATGGGATGTTTATCGGTCTGGTGGGGCAAGTGATATACTTGCTGTGAGGGAAATGTATTAGACAGGTAAATCATATGATGAATATGACACGTCTGTTTTTGGATGTGTACATGTATCGGTCTGGTTGAGCAAGGGGTATATTTGTAGTGAGGAGTGTGTATATGTCATGGACCGTGCAAAGCATTGGATACATTTATTCTTAGGTATGCACACAACAAAATTACGGGACAGGAACAAAAGGGAGAAATATGACTTACCTTGACTGGCACACAGATGCAGACGAGCAAGAGGTCAGCCGAAGCCAAACTCAACAAAAATATGTTCGTGATACTCCTCATGGGCTTGTATCTCCCAATAGAGAATATGACCAAGGAGTTGCCAGTGATGCCAAGCAACAGGGTGAGGCCGTACACCACGGCCACAGGGGCCATATCGGCCCAGTTTATTTTACCGATGCTCTCAAGGTAGTCGTACTCGTAATCATCATAATAACCGTCGTCATCCTCTGGCGTGGAACCTGTCGCGTACGACAGGGTACTACCCATCAAACTCGAGTTGGCATCCACCATATTTGAGTAATGCCCCTCCATGGATCCGTTCAATCGCGAAATGTGTACAGCGCTAACAGAAAGCCCATCCAGTGCTGGAATTGCTGTCATTATCCATACACAGTTATTCTTGTAATCCCACTAAGTTTTCATATCAGTCGACACTCGCTTGAATTGAACAGAATAATGAAATATCGGTGATGTTGCATCGTTATTTATATTCCAAGCCTATAGAATGGAGAGATACTGTCGTCTGATATATATATATAAAGATACTCTATAATCTCCGTTGCATGCAGCACACTAGTAAGACCGTCCTAATCACACTTGTGTAGCTTCTGTATCCAGATGATGCTGAATGAGATCGTTATATCTTACTCTTTCAGACTCATTCACGTCTGTGTGCTGATTATCGAAATTGTCCATAAGCCACTCCAGCTCATTAGCATTTTTATAGCTCATCTTTAGAGTTGTCCACTCGTCTGTAGTTACAGTCTGGTCATCTTGAGGGCTACGTCTAGAAATGTCAACGTATTATAATGCCTGGCAGATCTTCACATATTGGCGTCTGATATCTGCGATCCTGGAGGAATAAACGGCGAAAAAAATAAGCATAATACACATATGTCTAATGTTACGGACGGAAAATTTTCATAACTGTTTGCAACTGTTTATATGACGAGATAACAGCGCAAAAGAGGAAATCTGGATGTCCCGAAAAGTAAGAGGGATGGGTTAGAATCTGCTTTGAATCATCTCTGCCTTTCCAAATCCCAGGTACGTTATCTTCGCCGCCGCTTTACTGTTGCTAATGGGCTCAAACTACAAAGAGATCGTCTTTTCCTTCAAGTTCCTCTACAGGTACCTTTATTTAGCCTCCAGATGAGTATAGTCTGATATTCCGTTTCCTATTTTTTGTTATTACTTTTCTTTCGCATTCATATGCTTAAGATATATCTCTTTTCCTTTATTCGACGGCCTAGACACTTCGTATAAAATTCCGAG
>JAVTVY010050254.1:0-24673 GCA_036873755.1 Hanleya hanleyi | reverse complement strand
CCGTCCTTCCGTCCCTCGTGTCCGGTCTATATCTGGAACAGTTTTCTATTTACAGTTCCAATTTTTGGTGAGTGGATACCCTACGGGGAGACGATGTGTCGCGTACAGAAATGAAGGTCGAGGTCAGAGGTGAAAGGTCACTGGTCTGAAAAACAGGAAATCACTGTTCAAAGTGTTCGTGTCCGGTCTATATCTCTGAATGTTTTCTATCAACAGTTGCAATTTTTTTGTGAGTGGATACATCAAGTGGAGACGATGTGTCGTGTACCAAAATTCAGGTCGAGGTCAGAGGTCAAAGGTCACTTTTGCCTAAAAATCAGGAAATCAATGATCATTGATAGTTTTCTATTTACAGTTCTAATTTTTGGTGAGTGGATGCCCACGATGTGTTGCATACCAAATGTAAGTCGAGGTCAGAGATCAAAGGTCAGTGTGACCGAAAAATCAGGAAATCATTAAAAATTTATAATTTTTTGTGAGTGGATTCAATAGGGGGAAAATGAAGTGTTGCATACCAAAAGTTAGGTCAAGGTCGAAGGTCAAAGGTCACTGTCACCCCAAAATTAGGAAATTATTAAAAATAACTTTTGTTTGTGTCAGTAGATACATTAGGGGGACATGATGTGTCACATACCAAAATGTAGGTGAATGTCAAAGGTCAAGGTCACTGTGACCCCAAAATCATTAAATTGTTAAAAATCATGTTTTTTGTGTCCATTGATATATTAAGAGGAGACGATTTTGTCATGTATCAAAATTTAGGTCAAGGTGAATAGTCAAGGTCACTGTGCCCCCAGAATCAAGAAATTTTAAAAAATTACTTTTTTGTGTCAGTAGATACATTAGGGGCACATGATGTGTCATGTACCAAAATGTAGGTCAAGGCCGAAGGTCAAGGTCACTGTAACCCCCAAAATTATGAAATTGTTAAAAATAACTTTTTTTGTGACAATAGATACATTAATGGACACGATGTGTTACAAACCAAAATGTGGGTCATTGTGACCCCAAAATCAAGAAATCATTAAAAGAAACATTTTTATATGCCTGTCGAAGAGGTCATTTAATGCGATATTGCGTTCTGTCCAGTCATCCATTAACATTTGTCGTCCATGCGATATCTCTTAGTTTCAAGGTATGGATTGGTACCAAACTTTGGGTATACCTTACTCGCATGGCAAAGAGGAGCCATATTCATTTTGAGATTTGTCAATGGTCAAGGTCCAGCCCTCGCAATTAGCCACGGCAAACGGCATTTGCCGTGGTAAATGCTGGGGTAAAATCACTTCGCGACGGCAGTTTTTTTGCCGTGGGTCGTAAAGTGATGTTGTTGTTGTCAGTAAACAACATACGGTCGATGGTAAAATACGTCTCCTTGAACTGGCTTTTCTTGCTAATAAATTTGGTTTTAATAAACGAGACAGCTACTGGTGCTGTGGTTGTTTGATTGCATAATTTGGAGACAACGGTCAGCAGAATGCACTTTTCCAAGAACTGACAGCCGATCATGCCCGATCTGGAAAGCGCAGATCTTCAATTGGATGTCTGTCACTCTCCAGCATGCAGGTCATTTCTCCGCTGGCGTTTCTTCGTTGTCGCAATAGCACAGGCGACCGCATATGAGGAGAGTGTTCTAGGGAATGGTGAGGGTTACGATGAAGGGGAATTCACGTACAGTTGGATTATGTATTATTGTATTATGAATGGCACGGCAACCTGAAATAGTGAACTGAGTAGTAATCTTAAATTAATTAATTACAGCTGGCACTAAATATCTTATATACTCCATGTTTTCATACATTACCCGGAATATAATTTGCCCGACATTTGGGGTTACCATACTCCATGTAAGCCCCTACAATTACCATTCTCCTGCACAGCGGTATTTAAAAGTTTTGACAGTGACAATTTGTTTTGCTTTGCCATCGTACGAGAGCATGACGATGCTGACGAAATGGTGAAATGTAAAATTTGAGGTTGTCGTGCATAAAGCCTGCACTGGCGGACAATGGTGGAAACTGTGCTTGAAATTTTCTTTACTTTTTGAGGCGTGCAAGATCGGCCAACATGTTACGACCAGGTGGCTTTGTCACTAGCACCTTATCGGATAAATGGATAGCTGGAACCCGAGGTAATAAAAAAATTGGAATGCCTCCGGCCGACTATATGGGCAAGTCCGCGGCACACCAAGAAGCGGCAATAATATTAAGCTGTCGTTGGATGTGCTGAACATTCTGGAGGCGGAATACAAAAACTTTACCAGAAGGAGTTAAGAAAACCAGAGTTTTTATTCATTCTTGTTTGCAAAGAAGCCAAGGCAAAACTTAAAATATTGTTTGTTTGATTAACCCTACAGGCCCCCACCTATAACTTTAGTTTTTTTTATTTTACCTTTTTTTTTTAGTTCATCTAAGAAATATAGGGTATTCCTGAAACTATCTTATATTGAAGTTATATCTGTTAACCAGGAAAACTCAAATCCACACAAATGGTAATATTTTCTCTGTTTCACACATCTCATGTCTCGAGTCTCCCATGAAGCAATATTGTCACCAGGTATGTGATCATGAAAAAGTTCAATTGAAAACTAAAATTAAAATAATAAAACTAAAAATCGACCTACCAACGCATGGTTTGTAGCCAGGTTATGTTACCCCAAACAAAAAACTTTTTAGTTTTTGCTCAATGGTCAGTACACATGACCAGAAGTTCATCTGTATTTTATGAACTTCTGATATGACAAAAATGAATGCATCAAATTGTAGTAGAAAATCTGTGAATTCCAGCAAACATCCTGGGCAAGTCATTTAAATTTCGTAGTAAAAACTAGATCTACAGCTCTTTTTTGCCGTGGCAAATTGATTTCTCCTCAGCATTTTTTTTGCCGTGGAGAATTTTCCTACTTGTGAGGGCTGAAGGTCACAGTTCCCCAAAACTGAATCAAGTTTAGCTAACTATATGCATTAGGTTGGAATATTTAGAGTTGTCTTCCCTACATGTATATGACATTTGTCCTGTGGAGTTGTCTCCCATATTTGATACATGTAAGAAACAGCTACATTCAGTTAAACTGTTGTGGAATAAAAACCATACATTTACTAATTTAACGAGGAGAGGGGTCCTTTATGAACTTTATACCTGTTCATTAACTCAAGAACAAAGGTTTACTTCATCACTTTCTTCACATTTTTCTTCCTTCATGAACAATTTTCTCGCCTGAAAGGAATTCATTCAAAGGGAAACTACTATTTTCTTGTGGTTGACTATTGTCGATTTCAGTGTGGGATATGCAGGGGTTTTTCTAGCCGTTTTCTCATCGTGGTAATCCCGATGAGAAATTTCCGAAATTGAGTTTTGAGGACTTTTGCAAATTGAGTTTTCCCTCGACAAATTCAGTTTCTCGTATTTTCCCCATTACGCGCGCTTGCCTTCATTGTTGTGTAGTTGTATCGGAATAAACTTAATTTAATCCTTGAATCTTGTCCCGAGTTCACGAACCGACGTCTGTTGTCGTTGTTGTTGTTTCCTGGCGCAGTGTAACTCTCCGCACAAAGGTGATATTGGCAATCTGAACGGTACGCAGGAGAACGGCTTCAGTCTTGCGCTTATTCATTGGACAAGTGATTATGTCGTTGGAATTACTACCCAATAAAACACCGCGTTACGAAGATCTGCCAAGGGGTCGTATACATATGAGAGCGCGTGCTCGTTAATAGAAA
This sequence comes from Hanleya hanleyi, assembly GCA_036873755.1. Taxonomy (NCBI): domain Eukaryota; kingdom Metazoa; phylum Mollusca; class Polyplacophora; order Lepidopleurida; family Hanleyidae; genus Hanleya; species Hanleya hanleyi. Next base: position 20,954 of record JAVTVY010050254.1, on the reverse strand, counting down.
CACACCACAAACACTTTGACAGCATGGACGAGGGCAGTCGCAAACCAGCGGCCCGAAAACCAACAGCACACGGTGAATAAAGTAATATGTGAATGAAATTGTTCGATCAACCATGCCTACTGCTCCATGGATCAACTGATGCAAAATATTTTTTTCAACTGGTATCGTCTGACGCCAATCAGAGACTACACTAAATAACAAAGTCTATGTTGTTTCAGTCGTCGTATAGTCTATTCTGTACAACACGATACCGCCGAAAAAAATCGATACGGCACAATGCTACGCCGTAAGGGTCATTTACTGTGGTTTAGGGACAGAGTGAAAACGGAAGTTTTCAGGTTGATAATCGAGTATTAATTTAAAAATATTGACAACTTTTCAAACATTTTACATGCAACCCACACTAAATGACCCTTTACCAGATCAGGGGAAAGGACCAATTGGTATAAAATATCTATCCCAATTGAGATCATAAAATATCCCACTTTGGATATTTTTTTTATAATTCCATATTTTCAAGCTGGCATATTCTCCTAGTTATTTTGTTTGTTTAAAAACATACAAAAGTGGTGATTGATGGGAAGTACATGTATACTGCAGCAACATGAAAAAAGAATGCATGTAATTTTAATATCAGAGAGAATAACTTGGGTGAGAAAAACTCAGCAAAATTATACAATCGCATTGGCAGTTTTGTCAAGTAAATTCTATCTTGCTTTTGTACTTTAGATGCCGAAATTCGCCATTGCGGTTTAGTTTGAAAATCGGTCAAAATATCCCAATTAGGATATATTTCAATATCCCAACTTCAAGGATTTAAAAACTACCATAACATTACTCAATCATAGGACATGCAGTTGGTTTCAGTCAATGCTACTCTATACCAGTTTCAACTGTCGCTGTTCACATCTTAGTCTCGATAAAACAGAAAATATGTTTGAATTATTAGAGCATTTACTCTATATTGCATGGTCACATACTGATAATAATTAGATATTCCTGTACATACAAAAACTGTAGACTGCATTTACTGAACCAATCTACGTGTACAATGGACAGGTCTTTTTAAATGTCGGTTTTGAATTTCTTTTAGTTACCCCTATGAAAATGTTTGCATAATTGAGTTTCTGAGCCGAAACTATGAAAATCATGGATATATTGAGTTTCTGGTACAAAAAGATGATAACAATGAAAATATTGAGTATTTTTAAATTATAGGCGCGCCAACGGCGCGCCGAAAAATTGAGTTTTAGGAAATTCTCAAATTGAGTAGATGAAAGATTTTGGGCTAGAATAACCCCTGGATATGTGAGCTCTTGGCTCTTGTTTCAAGGTCAACTAGTTACCAAGAGTTAAGGTCATTTTAGTTTATCATTCAATATAAGATGTGAAATATGTTACATTCTCAGAAGCACAAAATCGTAGACCGTTCTCTGGATTGCTAGCTACCAATTGGGATCAAGAACACAACCTTGAACAGTGGTCATGTTGGATTGAAAAATCTTGCGATCGATAGTACCATCATCGTTATGAAGTTTGAAGTTGCTTCAATTTTCTTAAAAAAATAAGGCCCGCATTGACCAATCAAAATCATCAGATTTTCAAGTACCGTAATGAATTTTGATGGCAAAAATGGATATGTATGTTATTCAACATGGCAAGAACAAAAAGCTAGTTCCCGCAGTTGAGAATTCATGCACCAATTTGCCCAAACAGGCCTCATGTTGTGTACAAATATTTTCAAAAAAGTCGAAAAGGAAAGAAATTTTATGTATCCGCATGGTTCATGTATCAGCATGGTGAAGTTTCACTTCAATTTTTGTGACCCAAATCATTTTCTTGTATTTTCTCCAGGACGACAGAACTGATCACCGCCAACTTAATATCGATCACATTATAATTGAAATATGCTCCACTTCCGTAAATTGTGGTCACATCAGGGAAATAGACGACTGATCAGATGTTTACTTCGACCTTCACGTCAGCAACTTCTGAGGAGATCGACAACAACCACAATATCGAATGATGTCTCGGACAGCGACCAAACTACGGAGAAGACCGGTACAGATTTTATGCAGCGCTGGAAGCCACAGTCTCTATCCAGGCAGCAGCTGCTTGATTGTATTATTCAAAATATTTTGTTTGAGAATAGTAAGTATGTATCAGATCATCAGATTGAGCAATATAGTGAAACTGAATACCAACACCTAGGTAAACTGACCAACCTCTAAATACTGACATTATCCACTTTCGCAGTATTTTTAACCTTTATAAACCGACAAAACCTACACTATTTGTGGTCTCGAGCATGGTTGGTATACACAGGTTTCACAGTATAACATGTATACGTAATGTCTATACTCGGACACACCTGTAGTGATTATTCAAAGTGTTATATTGTGTTGATATTGTTTGCCTAATTGGAAGAGAAAAGTTTGCTGCAAGTTGGATGGTTATCCAGTTTCCTTTGAAACTTGCAAGCTATTAAAATACCTAATTTAGTATCAAACTTCAAAATGTTCATTCCAGATATAATTAAATATAAATTCATCGGGAACCATTTCCAATGCATCGCTCGATCTACTCGATTGACAACTTGTTAATTTCAAATTACTTGTATTTGTGACCTGCACACACCCACCACTTTAAAAGCTGAGGTTATACCACACTCTCTTGTCAATTTTGAATTTGCTTCGGATGTCTGGATTGAGTTAACTCAAAGTGTCAGAGCCTGGAGATGGTATTTTCCGGATATTTTGTCCCAGGAGTGTAAATTTTAGTAGAATCTTGGCATACCGATCGGCAACATCCCTTATATGGTGATAAAATTCTATGCTGCCTATAACACTGTTCACTATAGTTTATGAATTTTTGTTTGCTTTGTTTCAGAACATTTGCTGGCTATCAACAAGCCTAATGGTTTTCCTACATTTGGTAAGTACATGTATACAAAATTATCAACATTACAAGCCTGAAAATAAGCACCTCACATTTCCAATACAGCCTTCTTAAATCAGAATAGATGGCGCTCTTCATACACAGATATCATGGGTTAAAAGTTCATGGTATGTACACAGCCAAACTTTCACCAGCCATTTCCAGCTGGTTACCTTCACCAGCCAGTACCGTGCAGTCCACAACTGAATGTAAGTGGCAGGAAAGGTCCCCTTACAGTACTGTGCATTTTAAAATGAACCAGTAACTGGGTGCTTATACTGGCAGGTACTGTTCAGTTACCAGACGGTACTGCACGGTTACCGTCTGGTTACTGACAGGTTATTCACCTGCTGGTTACCTGTAGTTTCCGACCAGTTACCATACAGTAACTATCTGGTAATCGTTCAGTTGCCAACTGAATGGTACTGTCCAGTCACCCACCGGATGGTAATTAACCAGCGGATGCTATTAAACTGTGCGGTTACTGCACAGTAAACCTGCTGGTAACAGGACCTTTCCTGCCAGTACTGTTCAGTTGCGAACCGCACATTACTGGCTGGTGGATATTTCGCTGTGTAACAATGGGGGTGATAGGTTAATATCATGTGCCTTGTTTTCAGGCTTGACATTATGAATCCAATGTGGTTCTTGATTTCGGGGCTTCAAGTAAGAAATGTTCTTTTTAAGTCTACCCACATTCAGAACTTGCGCGCTTCTGTTGCTTCAATGCATTTTGCTGAGAAGCAACAGGAACTTGATAATGTGATGTCTAGCACTGTGATATCACTTGTCTTTATTGCACCATGTAAGCATCCTGTCTGTGTCTTGTGTGCTGTCCGCAGAGTTATATAGGGTGGATGGAGGGTGGCTGGTTCCATGCTGCTTCAAAGATTTCTGCGTTGAAGTAGCAGGAACGCAACTCGGCTGGGTGCATGGTGCTTAATTGATTCGTCGCGATATAGCTGAAATATTTTTGAAATCGACGTTAAATTCTATTCACTCACTCAGAACTTGCAGTATGTTATGTATTATATTGGCTTGATGAAGGGATGTCTTCCAGTATTAAACCACATGATTTGTCTATTCAAATTTTTGAAGAAGAGTCCCATATTTTCATTGGCCTGAAGCAGAAATTGGGAGAAATTTCATCCAATCATACAGTGTCTGTAGAGGTCCAATGGGATTCCGATATAATATTTACCGTGTTTGTTTCTCTGGATTGTTTTTCTATATTTCATCAGTTTCACGACGTGTGAGGTCATCATGGATTCACCCAACGAGTACACAGTGTGACATGAGCAGTAACCAGGACCCTGAGATGAGAGGGAAGACTAAAGAAGGGAATGACTGGCCATACAGACCTCACGAGACCTCCCTATCTTTCTTAGACATTTTAGCAGACTTACAGGAACACCTTAACTGCCCCAGTCTTAAAATTGGCATGCCACTTAGTAGGTGAGAACAAAGAATAGAATAGTGATAAACCTCTTTAGACTGACCCCTGAATAAGCCAACAAACCTGTAAAACATGAGTAGTGTGCACAGGACCTATGAAGTAGGGTTTGATATGGTTTAAGTATGTACCAACCTAAGACTGACCATTTTCATGGTCGTAGGAGGCTTAAAATCATGTAATGGACTTCTATTATTTATCGAAGAAATAATAGATTATTTCCTGTGTACAGCTTGTGGAGAGACTAAATTTTCACACTCACAACGTGCTTTTTGACAAAATCCATGCGGGCCACCAGTTTAGCATGGTTTAAGCCCACTGTGCATTGGTTTTGCACAGAATTTTTTTTTCCCCCGGTTTTGTGGGTTTCCGGTTTCGCGGTAGTTGACCGGTGTCCCCAAAAAATGCCTGGATTAGTCCCTAAATTTCATCAAAAGTAGGTCAGCTCAGAACTTGCTGGAAACAGTTTCCTGATGCACAGTCATGCCAAAATCAAGGTTCTAATGTCAACAGTTGCCGTCGAAAGGATTTGGGGAGGACTGAATAACTCACTCATTACCGGACAATTTGCAAATGAGAGCCTACTTAGAACATATACATGCAGTCTCTCAACTTTAAGGAGAGTAATCACGCTTGCTCTCCATCACTCTCCTAAATTGTCCTCCAGGAGAGCCTTTGACCACTCTCCTCAAAATTACCAGCACAAGAGAGAGTGATCACTCTTGCATCACTCGGGAGAAACAGAATCTAGGAGAGTAATTAACAGCTCTCGCCAATTTCACAACACGCGACACTGATATGGTGAAAAGATGTCTGATTCATTATTAATCCTGTTTAAGCTGACACTATAACCTGATTAGATGAAGAAAACGTCATAGTTATGTGGTTATATCTGACAAGCTTTTACTTGGATGGGTGCCTCAGGGTGTATGAGTTTCAGGGAGGGTCGTAACTTTCCATACACCCGGGGGAAAGCCTGAATAACTTATAATATCCTTGCATCTCAGGTTTTCCCCTCAATTATGTATAGTTATCCTGGAAAGCCACGATATTAAGGTCAAAAATAGGAAGGTATCAATTAAGGCCACACACATTTTTGAAGAGCCACACTGATTTTTCTTCAATTTGCAAATTGATTCTATATAACCTTATAAAGTTATCAGGTACTCTGCTGGTGGAATGTGGATGTAACATAAATGACCAAATCCAATCTTCTGAAAGTAGAGCTTGCCATATTGGCATTAGAAGATCATGTTATCTTCCCTCCAGTCAACTTTTTGTGACATTTCCTTCCACAAACATTCGTGGTCAATGAGCAGTTATTGCTATATGTAGTTTGATAACTTGGCTAGGTTACAATTTTTATAACCTTTGTAAGTTGGTCCCTGGACTGGTTATTACTTGGATGGTTTTCTCCACCTATATCCTTATCACCTTTGTTCAGGAGTATAGATAGGTTTTTCCAAATGGTCCCCACATCCATACTTTTTTGTACTAAATTGTTGTAAGAGGTTATATTTAACATTTAATGGAGAAGAATGTATACACTGAACGAAAGATCTATCTTCCCCGTATCCAAAAAATGTAAGCAAATATTTTTTTGCGATTTTTTGACCGCCCATCTATATTCATATCGAAACATCAAAAACTGGAGCCTGTGGACAGATTCATAAGTGCCACCGTTACAAGAGCTTGCGTCTATTTTAACCAATCAGAAATGCCAAAAACATATTGCGCGCATCACTGTGTGACGTCAACCGGGCTCATACTCACTTCCACCCTGTACGTGAAAATTTGAGAAGCTCTCGGGACGGCAGTTTTGTATTTTGTATACTGTTATAATTTGATAGTGGTGGTGGGCCAATATTCCGCTAATACACGGGCATCATGCCGCAGTGTGTGGTGTTTGGCTGTTCTAACAGAACTGGGAATCCAAACCTTCCAAAGACCATGACATTTCATTGGTTCCCAATGTTGAAACCAGATGTACTGAAACAGTGGGGGCATAACGTCGGTTGGCAGGATTTTTTTTGCACAGTGAGACTGATGCAATAAATTGGAGTCAGTTTATTAGTCTCTCAACCCCATGTCAGTCATATCACAACGTTCGGTTCCTATTCCTGTCAAATTGTAATCATTCCGATGTAAGAAATGCTTGGTTTGTAATATATGTCCATGCAATGTCATATTTTCGCCTTCCCCGCTAGAGAGCGGCTAGGCCCGGGTCACGTCACATGCTTGGACGACCCCAGCCAAAATGGTGGCACGCTGGAGAGACAACGATGCGCAGGTTGAACGCCGATTTAATCGAGTAGAAAAAATCGCAAAAAATATTTGCTTACATTTTTGGATATGGGGAGATAGATCTTTCATTCATTAGTCAGATGTTTTCTTCTCCTTTAATAGCAGCCTACAACAAAACGAACTTGAAACCCTCCATTACCACACTTGTTTGAAAACGGCGAAGACCATGACCTGCTGACCATGACATTGGAGTCTGATTACAATGATGTAACAATCGTTCGTAGCCAACAATTGTAGCTAATATTCCAGTTGACATTTCCATTGTAACGCCAGCAACGTCACAAAACTGGTCGATGTAATGATGTTATTGTCATGCCCAGTTGTTGTGCAACGTAGGTCATAATAAGATGTCCGACACAACTGACGACACGACATGATCGTAATCAGACTCTGACGTCATGGGTCAGAGGTTACACTTCTGTTTTATCATGTTAAAAAATTCAATTTGATGTCATTTTTCGTAGAAAAAAATATCAACCTGTTCTTTAAACAACTTTTCTGTGTGTTTTCACGCAATTTGTTCAGAGGGTATGTGGTAGAACCTTTTAACATGGTTAATAAATTCTCTATTTAACTTTACAGGTGCTATGCTCATTTGATCCAAACTTTTCAAACAAATTTCACCTCCTGAACTTATATTACGATTTCAGACAGGTAATTTATAATCGCAAATTATGGAATCTATGACAAAAAGCTATCAATTTATGTTCCTAGATGAAGCTACTAACACGTTGACTGCTTCCTGTGAGTATAGGCCTACTCGTAGTGACTGTTTCGTTCACATTTGCCAAGCCATGTATGAGTATACTCGCAGCGGTTTTACGGCTTTCCATGGTTCTGGGGGAAAACCCAAGCTATGAGATAACCCTTCAAGGGTAACTGTGGTACTTTTGCAAGTTTACGTCATATTCAAGATTATCTTCCATATTATAGAATTTATACCCTGTTTCTTGTTTTACAACTTTAATTTGAACAAATTCAATGTTATTATTGGTTTATATTGTAGTGCACAGCGAAACAAGCCTGTCAGAACTTGTGACGTTATTATGAAACAATTAACAATGTCGCAATGCAACATCAGTACAAATCTATTTCATTATCTGCATTGCTGCGACGTCCCTCAGACTATATAGGACACTCAAAGTATGACGACGTTAACGTCAGCTCTAACGTCAAGACAGGCAGTGAAGATTTCTCTCCCACTGTAGAAAGCTACCTTTGAATCCTCTAAGGGGCGATTCCATGTCACGTAAGTTACATTTTCATTCCCGATGGGGATGTATTTGTAACATTTGACAAAATTAACAGCCATGACTACACCAATAACAAATCACTTAAATAAAAGTATTTCTTATAATTTGAATGGGTTTTTGATTAATTTCAGTGAAACTAATTAGCATCTGGGCTTAATTAAAAAAGTGTCACGTAAGTTACTCAGAGAATTAGGGTAGTTTTGGGTCATTTGACGTATGTTAAAAATTCTCTAATTTGGATGGAAGAATCTTAAAAGTTCTCACCTATAGCGATAGCTTGAACAATGAATTAGTAGGTATGAGTATAGTTGCCATCAGTCACTTTGCCATATTTCACCACAAGGGTTATAAAGATTGTTAACCAGTGTCACGTAAGTTACAAATGTGCGTCACGTAAGTTACATGGGATGGGTTTCTGGACTATTTATTCAAGAAATACTTGCAGAAATGTTTAGAAATTGAATAATACGATGTAAATATATAGGAAGAACAATTTCTGGGATACTTAACTGTTCATTATTTTCTAATTAATTACCAAACTCATTACCATATTTTCAGTGAAAACATTGGAATTATTTATGGGACTGGGCCCTGTACTTGTCTGCAAGGACAGTTTAGAATATCTTAATAGTATACTTTTAGTGGTAACAAAGTTAGAAATACTTAATAGTTGGATTTGCTTTTGACAAAAAAATTATTCCTAGTTTACATGGTTTTGTATATGTAACTTACGTGACAATTTTTGTAACTTACGTGACATGTCACGTAAGTTACACAACTTCGCTCGCCTAAATTTCTATTCAGCTATTTGTTTTTTACCAAGTTAAGAGGTGGATGTTCCTAGTGGACATAAGGTAGTTTCATTGAGGGAAGAGTTTTTTATGTCTATTGCCTATATTATCTCTTGACAAAATGACCCATGAAAATTTGTCACGTAAGTTACATTGCGATAATCGGATTGAATATTGAGTGAAAATGACATAGTCTTGCCAACTTCACAAATTTGGCAAGTTTGCATGTTAGAATACATGGTTATTAGTTACTAACATCAGATATAACCAAACTGAGATGAATACTTCAGATTTTACATCTTAATTTGAGGCCTACTAGAAAATCACATTTTATGGCTGTCCGAGTTTGCTAGGTATTTTAATGGTATTTTTTTCTAGAATGTGGACCAGTCAATGACAAAAACTTCATTTTATCTTAGTTCAGGCACTGGTTGATACAAAAAATCAACAGATGTCCCAATCCTAGCAGTTTGAAATTTGAGCAACTTTCACTCTCTGTCGTGGAATCGCCCTAAGATGGAATATAGTGAATGTTGGGGGAAAACTTTATTGCGTTTTCTTATTAAATCTTGAACCACAGTGGCACAGTTACACTTTAACGGTGAGTATACTCATAGGGTCAATCAACATGTTAACACTACATATCTTCTGAAAAAAGGAATGCTTGAAAAAGATGACCTCATGACAAGTGATACACTTCACCACTTCGTAATAACATTATTGTTGTAGGCTGTATAGTGGCATTGTGGTCCTGACGAAGACAGAAGAAGCGAAGAAAAAACTCAAACAATTCCTTGAAATGACTCGCAGTCAGAAAGTGTTCTTCCAGACGTTTTTGTGAGTATAATTGACTATAGATGGGGAAAAAGAATAGATACGGTAAGTTCCCTAAGTATTCATGACCGGAAGTGAATGTCGCAGTTGTGAAAAACAGACCACTTTTGAATACATGTAGTTTGTGCAGGTCAGTTCAGAAAAACGGACAGTTTTGTAAATTACAGTCCCCATATTAAATTCCCATATCGTTCGACAATGGAAGGTCACAATACGTCTACCGTTTTCGATTACTTAGGGAACAGTGTCACATGACCTGGCGAAAAATGCCCATTTTCGAATTTTCTTAGGGTCGCGAATACTTGGGAAACTTAGGCCATAAAAAGTTAATTAATTGTTTCTCAAGTGGCGCCGCATCCTCAATTTCTCTCCCGCTGGGCACTTTTTTTTCACTTTTTGAAAAAGAAAAAAAAAAATCCGCCGCATCCCTGGCATACTGTTCGCTCCCATTCTTTTTATTGCATGTGTAAATGTGCTTATAAACTGTGTTTATTCGTTGTAATGTCTATTCGTTTCCCAAAAATGGTGTTTTACTATGTTTGTGAAAAAGAAAAATGCTTTAATACGTACAGAGATGTCATCGCCATGATCGTATCGATCACAAAATAGTTTACAACCGGCAGTTGCGCGAACTCGTTCCAGTTTCAAACCAAACTGCGCATATACGAAAATCAGACCTGAATATAAGCGGAAGCGGATTGCCGTATGTTTTTATTATGTAAATTTCGCTTCTCCGTTATCGTAATTTTATAAATAGCGAATAGTATATTTATCATAACATTATTTATTAAAATCTTCGTCATAAATTGTGCATGATTGTACTTGGATTGGATCAATAAAAGTTTATTTTTTTGAATAATGGGCCTGAATTTTGACGCGAATCGACTCGCGTAAAGATTCGCCTGCTATGTAAAATAGAGAATCTAACTTGATTCGCCTTAAGTCCGACTCTAAAAATCTATTTATTACCCAAAAACGGGAAACGTCAGATCAAGAACGAAATTCTCTGGTACTGCTTTCGTTTTCATGCCAAGGGAAATAACTTTGTCTAACTTTTCCATCTGGATATGTGTCCTCGTTAACCATTGGCTATAGGTTACTGTGTTGACCAATCGCTGAGCCCCTTAGTCCCGTGTCAACGGGGTACTGGTCATTTCGTACCCAAACCACTTCGTACCCAACCACTTCGTACCCAGTCGTTTTCGTACCCTAACCTTTTCGTACCCTGACGTTTTCGTACCCTAACCTTTTCATACCATATACAATAAAACCTTTTCTGACTCAGGTGTATTCGTATTAAACATTGTGAACATGATAACTGAAGATATAAATTTAAAAAAATATACTGTTGGAGATGGATTTCCAACTAAAAATACTGTGTTTATACGACCGATACTACGGGAGAGTCGTACGGTCATCAGACGACTTCGTTCGTCCGTTCAGGGAGTGAATACTATTCACTTTGGTGTTCACGGACATAACATCTAAGATTTGTAAGCTGATTAAAAGTTCTTGACAATGATCAGATCAATCAGATAAAAAAAAATGATACAAAGACCATTATTGAAGTTAATACATATTTTTTTTATTAGAATGCCGATCTCACATATAAAAATGACAAAATGTACAGATATATTTCACGACATGAGATATATTTCATAAACAGACAGGTTCACAGATATCAAAGTAGAGAACATTATTACAAGATATATATTTTACAGTATGATAATAAAATGTAAAAAACGTATTTTTTTACGGATAAAGAACAGAACATATTTACAAACATTTACAGACATACGTACATTTATACAAGAAGATAAGAAGATTGTTATAGATGGATGAATTTAAGTCAAGAAATATACAACCGTAAATAATAAATTTGGTTTAAATAGTTTATTTGACGACAGGAGCGCAATAAGCCGAACTTATTAGTGCGTCTCCCAGTAAATGTACAGGAAATACATAGTGACAAATGCATAATATAGAATTATAAATATACGGAAGTCAAGGGGAATTAGATAAGATAAATGAATGAACAAAATACAGTTCAAAAGAAATATAAACTCAAATATCAAAAGAGTCAGAGCCCGGGGTGTCAAAAGTAATATCGAGTGATCACAAAAGAGTAATCGATGGTCACGAATACATTGCCAGTTATTATGGCCATTTAATAATTGATTTGCGAAAAAGGGGATGCAATAGCAGGATTTAGAAACGTTTAGATTTAGTTACAAATTTACCTAGTGCCTTTTGTATTTGTATATTAGCGTGAATATCTTTATTGGTATCTGATAAAAAGTTATCAAATAAGTGTCGCTTTAGGTTACTGCATCCGTTTCTCAGGCGACATAGAAAAATATTTTCTTTTCTAGGACACACATAGTACCACGGCGGCGGGATAAATATTTATGTCATGTTCTGTAATTTTCGTTTAAAGACAGATAGATCACTTGACATTAAGCTGTTTGAGTGTTTAATATAGCGGATTATCGCCGAGTATCGTGAATAGCAGTGGGTAAATCACCCTTATTGTAATGAACGAGTAGGCGATTAACGGGAAAGGATTACGGTACCTCGTTAATTGTCTGATCACACATACATTTTTATGGACTGGTGAGTATTTTTCAAGTTTTAACACTCAATCGATACAAAATATCTGATCGTTTTAAAATTGATTATTTGGAAAATAACATACGAAACAGATATTCTGAATCTTTCCATGCAACAAGAACAGGAGGAGAATGGGAATGAAGCATGTTTTCTTGTGTCGTTTCCCGCCTACAAAAGGCACTGTGCTGCCGGTATGCCAAGTTGAGCCGTCGATGCAGTAGTCTTCGTAAGTTATGTGTATTTTTTGTCTAATATTTCTTAATTATTCTTCTATAAGTTACGCATAATTTCTACAATAATTATGCAGACATTCTGCTGTCTGGTAATATAGTTTATGATATAAGATAACTGATATGGTACGAAAACGTCTGGGTACGAAAAGGTTAGGGTTCGAAAACGACTGGGTACGAAACGGTTAGGGTTGATTCGGTTTGGGTACGAAATGACATGTATCCTGTCAACGTTGCGCTTGACAACGGATTTGCACTCCTCTGAGCTGCTCCTCTAGTCTTCGTAAAAATGGCGGACGGTGGGCGAAGTCGACAAGGCTACAAATTAGCGCGAGTGCGCTGTAAAAGTGGGAGGTCGAGCTTAAAGATCAATTCGATTTTACGTTTAACGACACTGGCGAAAATACGAGCCAAATACAAAGGCAAAATTGTCAACGACGTGCTCAGTTACGGTTTGAGCGGCACAACGTACCGGTTGAAGCCGAATTTGGCACGTCATGTTGAATCCGACGGGCATACAAAATGCACAGAAATCGAAACTGGTGAACCAGTGAACAAGAAACAAAAAATCTTACCAGAAACTTTCGGAGGTGCGAGAATTCTGACAAAAAAATGCACTGAAGCCTTTACTATTTGCCAGCGTTTATTTACTGTCTGTCCCAGATAATATATCCGAGACGTTTTTGGCGATATTTCGGAGACAAATAATTGTAGAACATTGAAACTTCACACAGTATATAAACTAAAAAATACAAATTTTTCCCCCACATTGCATTAAAATCTGTTCAGAATTGACGAAAATCTCCAATACCTACCATGTTTATTTTGATCTGCCAATGTGCCACTTTGCAATAAAATTATTACTTTTTAGTTCTACTGAGTGAAGTTTCAATGCCCTCCGATAACTTGTCTCCGAAATATGGCCGAAAACATCTCGGATATATTGTCTAGGACAGACAGTAAGGCGAAAAGAAAAGCCTTAGGACCAATTTGCAGAACAGAGCCATCGTTACTGGATGAGTTACAGGTGTAACCGGGAAACAAAGAAAATAAAGTCTTTTCTTTTTCATGGAAATTATGTTTTTATTTCAGTTCATAGGGATGCAACACTGTAATCAATACCAGAGATACTTGATAAAATTCAAACATTATAAGGGGAATTTGAAACCTGAAATTTCCAAATCTCGACATGAGAGTCTTGATTCTCGCGGATCCTTTATGCGAGATTCCTAAAATTTAACGAAATTCAGGCCCTGAATATGATTTCATCTTGCATCATCTGATTCCTCATACAATGGATATCACAATATAAAACAGAAGTCCAGTTTGAGTGAAAATTGCATTTATTTCATAGAATATTTCATTTTGTGTGTGTTTAAACATATGGTCTTCCCGGCTTGTAAAAAAAAAAAAAAAAAAGATAAAAAACCGCCCGCATCCTTCCTTGAAAAAAATAAAAAAAATAAAAAAAAACAACGCCCGCCCGCTCCTGAAAAAAAAAAAACCCACTTGAGAAACAATTAATTAACTTTTTATGGCCTTACCATAACTACTTAATTATGTCAGTTTGTCATCGATACATTTGTTACCATTATATCTGAAGAATGATTAGGCCAAGGCTCAATAACTTGACACAGACGAAACCTGGTCAACTGCTTCAAATCAAGGATACCCCCAGGGCAGAGGGGTTCTCGGCAATTCATGGGATTCATTTCTGAAAAGGGTTTTGGCATTGCGGTATATTGTTTGTATCTCGAAGATTTTTTACAAAACATCAACATAGATTGATCTTGTTTTATTGTAGATGTCTAACAGTTGGCATTCCAGTGGGAGAGGAATACGGCACAGACCGGGTCGCTTGTGAACGGGCACAAATTGATCGTCAACTTCTGGTGAGGGCACATTGAGTTGTTCGCAAAATAGATGTGAATGTGTAACCACACTCATATGCATAAATTTTTCATGGTTAGTACAAGGTATAACATATAATTTGACATCTTAGGCATAACAAAGTTAATAAATTGGTTCTCGGGTCATCACGCATCGTTTGAAAGTGCACGTCATGCCATTTTCACTTCCCGAGATTTGACAAAAAAAAAAGCTAAAATGATGATAAAAAGTAATTAGCAAACATTACTTCCACTCTGTTTTCTCGGGTGAATTATATCCCCTTACAAGTTCAACAATGAACATGAAGTTTGCAGATTTACCAGGGTACAACTAAGGAGTTGTCAATTCACCCAAGATATGGTAGACATGTACAATCTTCTACGAGAGTGACGAAAAAAAAAACGAAAAAAAAAACAATAACAAATAAAAAGCCTGCCCGTCTACCCCTGATTTTTGGAAAAAAATTGCCTGTCAGAGGAGCAGCTTGGTAACTTTGTTCTCCATACCGCAAATTTATTATTTTGTTAGAATTTGTTTATGAGGTAAGTTTATGGAAAAATACTTCATTTGCGTGGACTTGAATCTTACCAAGGCAATTGAGTATGTAAAATATTTGACATTATTTTTTCTATTTATTAGACCATCCCAGCAAGTAACGTGACCAAAAAATCTCTGAGGAAGGGAAGTAATATGCATTGTGAACTGAAATATTCTGTATGTGAGAAGAACACCAAATTAAATTGTTCCCTTCTACAACTGAAACCCACAAAAGGTGAGTAATTGAATCTGTTTTTTTCGCAATGCATTCATAGAGAATTCTGTCGGTCCATCTATCCATTTGTGTGTTGAAGGTGAAGTGCAAAGGTTTTCATATTTTCCTTTTTATTTTCCTCATGGGCCTTTTAGCGATTGAAATATCAGTCTAACTACTTCATTTGATTTTATTTGAAGTATTTGGTCTCCTGCTAGCTTTTGAAAAGTGCTTCAAAGTTGGGATCTCAAGCCCGACCGATTTCAGAAATGAAATCCGCATCGCTTATCTGCCCTTGTTTGACGCTGGTTTGTGATGTCACATCAGACCACCTGGACATTCGTCAATACTTGTAACGTTCGGCTGGTGTGACGTGACGTCACAATCAAGGAATGATAAGCGATGACGTTTTGCAAATCTGAATTCAGCTGGGCTAGGGGTATCAACTTTTAATAAGATTCTAGCAGATAAGATAATTCAAATTAATCCAAGTGAAGTAGATTTACTGGTATTTCTATCATCATTCAACCTTTATTAAATGTAAAACGGAAAATTTAAAAAATTTGCATTTCACCTTTAACATTTCTTGTCTGTGAGATCGTGTTCCAAGTTCGAACAAGAACCCTATTGATTTGAATGTCAGTCTGTCTGTCTGTCCATCTGTTAACTTTTCTTGGAGGAAAGAGAAAACATGTCCCTTCCAAAATTTACGTCCTGTTTTCCTCATGTAGGGGATCGCAAATATTAACTGGTAAAATGTGTGCACATATTTTGGAGGCCCATGGGCTTCTGTTCTTTCAAAAATTACATTGATTTGCCCTGCCTTACCTAGTGGGAAGCAGAGCTCAAAGATGTAATCGGCCTTGAATCTATGTTGGGAATCGATGTCTCTCAAATTCTGTGAAAGTGACATATGTTATGACAGGTACATTAAAACACATTTGAACACAAAAAAATAAAATTGTTTCTACCATTCACGAGAAAATAGAAGGAATTGGTCTTTAAAAAATCAACGTCATAGCATGCTGTTTATTTCTCGACGACCTTATCAACAAGCATATACGTATACTCTGCCACTCTACCGAACCATGATATTATCACATGGCTGCAGGTGTTCAGCAGTCAGATTTGTGAGTGTCACTACATCACTCAAACGTCACACAGTGACATCATCTCCTCTCTGCGTACAACACATATTCAATGGCAAAACAGGAAAACCTGTGGATTTTTAAATTTCTCTGACTAGATATTCCTGTATTCGTCGTATATGGCGATCCCACTATCATCAATTATAATACCTATGATGCTTCACCAAACTTCGCTGCTGTAAAGCACACAGTTTACAAAATCCATTTAGGTGATATTTAAGTTAAAACGTCCAAATTATAGAACTTATTGAAGTTGTTTTACGACTTCAATTTTAACAATTTCAATGTAATTAAAGTTATTATAGTGCAAAGAGCCACAAGCATGTCGGAACTTGTGACGTTATTATGGAACGATAAACCACGTCACAACGTAACGCAACATTGTTACAAAACTCTTCCATTCTCTGCATTGCTGTGACATCCCGCAGACGATGCAGGGCGCTCGAAGTACAATGTCGTTAACATCATCTCTGACGTCAAAAGGGGCTGCAGTGCAGATTTCTCTCTCATTGTAGAAAGCTGCCTTTGAATCCTCTGAGACACAATACGAGTGAACTGTTGGGGGGAAAACTTTACTAGGTTTTGTTATTCATATCGTTATCTTCAATATGACATACACTAACACAAGTGCCACATTACACTTTAACTGTCACTGGTAGGTAGCACATAGAATGTCATATCTAGCTCTAACAGTTCGGTCAGTGAGCTACTGGACTAATATTATTTCAACGTATTGAAAAGACATATATATTTTTTGTCCTTCATGCAGATAAGTGGGACATGTTGGAGTGGTACTGCACCAGGCGATTGTGTACAGTACTAGGAGATCATATTTACTCCCCCAGGGTGGGGACGGTGTTGAAGATGCCCGCCCATGTTGAGCCTCATGTGGCTGTCCCCAAAACACAGGTACAAAGTCGATGAACTTTTGTGGTAAATCCTCCAATAATTCATCCACCTTTTTGAAATTCAGTCACCCCAATTTTATGGACACAATTCAGTCACCCCAATTTTATGGACACAATTCAGTCACCCCAATTTTATGGACACAATTCAGTCACCCCAATTTTATGGACACAATTGAGTCGCCCCAATTTTATGGACACAATTCAGTCACCCCAATTTTATGGACACAATTCAGTCACCCCAATTTTATGGACACAATTCAGTCACCCCAATTTTATGGACACAATTCAGTCACCCCAATTTTATGGACACAATTCAGTCACCCCAATTCTATGGACACAATTCAGTCACCCCAATTTTATGGACACAATTCAGTCACCCCAATTTTATGGACACAATTCAGTCACCCCAATTTTATGGACACAATTCAGTCACCCCAATTTTATGGACACAATTCAGTCCATTCTAATAAATCTGATCACTCTAAAATTATTAAAGGTGAACTGAAAAGCTTTCCAATGTTCTGTTAAAATGTCATAAAACAAGAACTTCTATAGTTGTTACAAATATGTGTGGTAATAGTTCTGTGGGTTATTGTTTTATTTTGGGTATATGAGAAGTCAAAACTTATACCACCAGAAAACGAGAGCCAGAACTTTTAAAAAAACGTCATCGCTTGCCTTCCGTTGTTTTTGGAACGTCATGACGTTACAGTGGTCCTCTCTCATTCATCCAACGCAGCATGACGTCACATTTAAATAAAACTTGAATGAAGGAGACCGCTATAACGTCATAACGTTCTACAAACCAAGAGAGACAAGCAATGCAAGTTTTCAAGACAGATTTATAACAGGATAACTTAAATATTGTTATTAGTACGATTTTGCAAAATATATTTGCCTCAAAAACGTATAAAAGTTATGTCACATAAGACAAGATGTATATAAGCAACATTTTAGATAAAATTAAAAGCTTTGCAGTTCACCTATAAAATGACAAAAAACAATGAATTTTCTGTCCGGAGTTTGATCCATTCTGTCAAATTCCCGTTCTAATTAATTGGATAACTCTGTCTCCTCTCTGCTAGCCGAGGGTTATATGCTTGATTGATCTCCGTATGTTGTCTAGCTGTGATGGTCAGTGTATTAGTTGAATCGTTTGGATACAGTTGGGAAATGCGTGTTTGTAAATTGGTTTGTTTTTCTCTAGGGTATTTTTCTGATTGTTTTAATGAGGAGATTTTCTTTCTATCTAAAAAACGCAAGTGAAACAAAGGGGTACTATGGATATCCAATTATTTTTAGGATGTCACTTTCTTGATAAAGCACAAATACTAGTGCTGGGTGGGTCAGTCTCGCACGGGACTGACCCATCCAGCACTAGTATTTGTGCTTTATCAAGAAAGTGACACCCGAAAAATAATTGAATATAAATGTTACCTACTTTCTAAATGGCATTAGTATATATGGGTACTATGGATATTTGTGAAAATAAAAAGGGGTAACATGAAATGGTGAAGACAGGGATAAGACTGTTACATTGAGAGTGACAAAGGGTTCACATTTGTATAATAAGTATTGTAATTATTGAGAATGCAGATTATGTATATAGATTTTGAAAGTATATAAAAAAATTCGTATTTAGTAAGATTTATCTAATGCTAATTCTAAGTGAATTTGTAGATATGCAAGTTTTTCCATTGAGTGACTACATATACTCGCAATAGTATCAAGACTATGACCACGATCATCAGGGTTTTTCAAATATTTAAAGATGTAATCAGCCTCAAAATGGATGGATTTTGTAAACTCTCCCCTGTACGTTTTTTCAGCAGGGAAGATTACCAAATCATCATATGTATTATATTTGATGACAGTTGGATCGTCATATACAACGAATGCAAGAATATCTTGTCAGAGAAATGTGTAACTCTGCCCGCTTCGACGGCTTTTCTGTCTCGCCATTGAGTGTGTGTTGTACGCGGAGAGGAAAATCACGTCACTGCGTGACGTATGGGTGACGTGGCGACGCTCACGAATTTGAATGCTGCACAGCTGCAGCCATGGGATAGCGTAATGGCTCGTGCCTACGGTTCGGTGATGTCGCATAGCATACGTTGGTAGAATGCACCATACGTGTATACGCTTGCTGACACGGCCGTGGAAAAATAAACGGCATGCCATGCTGTTTATTTTTTAAGATCAACTCCTTCTATTTTCTCGTGAATGGTAGAAACAAGTTTAGTTTCTTGTGGTCAGATGTGTTTCATTTTGTACCTGTTGTAACATATGTCACTTTCGTTAAGTTTGAGAGACATCGATTTCAGCCCAGATTTGAGGCTGATTACATCTTTAAGTTGATGGGTTATCACCAATGGGCAGTTTTTGATTACTTGCGGAAGAGAATCATGTGACCTGGTGAAAATTGACCATTTTTGAATTTACTTATCGTTGCGACTACTTCGGGAACTTTCTGTACCTGTAATTTGTAAGCAAAGAAAATTGCCCCTGATCAAGGAGTGCTGGCGATACCCATGAAGGCAGTGAGTGAGTGAGTAGGATTTAACGTCGTTTTCAACATTGTTTCAGTCATATCACGACGGTGCCTACATGTGCCAGAACACGAGAGTGTCCACAGTTCCTATTATTCTGAACACTGATCAGCCCAGTCAGTACAGCACCCGGTCACCCATCCAAGTATTGACCGAGCTCAACGCTGCTTAACTTCGGTGATCTGACGAGAACCGGTGTGCCCAACGTGATGCGCCGTACCCCCCATGAAGGCAGTCTACAGCTAGAGGTTCACAATGTAGGGTCAATCTTTCATGAAAGGTTCTAAGGTTTCATTGTTGTATCCAGACAGTCTGTTGTTCTCCGTGGTTCTTGTCACTCTCTAAGATGCGCCCAATGAGGGAAACTTGGCTGGTGAAGTTATCTTTGTCTGTCAGAGCTAGAGTATTGTGCAGTTAGACAGTGTATCATAGTTTACTATTCCGATATATCTGTAATATACACAGAAGTATAATATAATTATATTCCTACATTGTGAAACACCCTGCCAGAAAATACTGGCTCGGGTGAGAATCGAACTCACGACTTAGGGGATACCGTCCCACTGCTCTACCAACTGAGCTATGAGAGATATGGCACGTACTTGGGAAATGGATTGAATTGGCGAGCTGTTCCCAACTGGACTCGGTAGCTTGGACCGGGTGGGAGCATTGAAGACGTATCCTGGTCTGGTTGAGCCAATGGCAGGGTGTTGTCTAATTATATTATAATTAATCCCTGAAGATGACTGAAATTATTAGTCAAAACATTGTATCTTCGAATATATATATCCAAAATTCACTTGTTATCGTGGCGATATGCCGTGTATTTGTGAAATGGATTGAATTAGCGAGCTGTTCCCAACTAGACGCAGTAGCTCAGTTGGTAGAGCAGTGGGACGGTATCCCCTAAGTCGCGAGTTCGATTCTCACCCGAGCCAGTATTTTCTGGCAGGGTGTTTCACAATGTAGGAATATTATTATATTATTATTAATCCCTGAAGATGACTGAAATTATACACAGAAGTGTTAAGCTTTAATGATTCAATCACAGAAGGTGAAATTTCCCACCATAAAATCTGAAGGTGATCAAATTTATTAGAGCAACAAGTTGACAAAATGGATCAAATTCGTGGATATATAATCTATTAATTCTTCATTATTTCAATGATTTCAGCAGGCGATCAAATTTATTAGAACTGCCGATTGAATTTTGTCCCAAAACTTGGGGGTGATTGAATTTTGATAGCTCAAGGATTTTCCGACGAAGTAGGCTCTCATTTGCAAATTGTCCCGTAA
>JAVTVY010050253.1:0-23298 GCA_036873755.1 Hanleya hanleyi | reverse complement strand
AACACATTGTCTTCCCTCAATCTAACAATGCACACAAAAAATCTTCATTTTTAATGATTTCCTGATTTTGGGGTCACAGTGGCCTTGACCTTTGACCTTGACCTAAATTTTGGTACATGACAAACCGTCTCCCCTCAATTTCTCAATGGACACAAAAATTCATGATTTTTAACAATTTCACGATTTTGGGGTCACAGTGACCTTGACCTTTGACCTTGACCTACATTTTGGTATGTGACTCATCATGTCCCCCTAATGTATCTACTGACACAAAAAAATGTTATTTTTAATAATTTCCTAATTTTGGGGTCGGTGACCTTTGACCTTGACCTAATTTTTGGTACGCATCACTTCATTTCCGCCTATTGAACCCACTCACAAAAAATTAGAAATTTTTAACGATTTCCTGATTTTTCAATCACACTGACCTTTGACCTACATTTAATATGCAACACATCGTTCCCCCCCCCCTAGGGCATCCACTCACCAAAAATTAGAACTTTAGATAGAAAACTGTCAACGATCAATGATTTCCTGATTTTTGGCAACAGTGACCTTTGACCTCTGACCTCGACCTCAATTTTGGTACGCGACACATCGTCTCCACCTGGCGTATCCACCCACAAAAAATTGCAACTGTGGATAGAAAACGTTCAGAGATATAGACCGGACACGAACACTTCAGTGATTTCCTGTTTTTAGGCCAGTGACCTTTGACCTGTGACCTCGACCTTCATTTTGGTACGCGACACATCCTCTCCCCGTAGGGTATCCACTCACCAAAAATTGGAGCTGTGGATAGGAAACTGTCCCAGATATAGACCGGACACGAGAACCGGACAGACGGACAGACGGACGGAAACCGCCATCCCATAATACGACCGCCTTTTGGGCGGGCGTATAAAAAGGCCAATCTAGTATTCTTCATGAGCCATTAGTTTCCACATTCGCTGTACTTATACCAAGTACAAATTTTCGTCTTGTTTGGAAATGCGGAAATTATCGAAAAACGATAAAATATACAAAAACGACAATATAATTACAAATCCTATAACTAAGCTATGAATGGTCATATTCTGATCAATGAAATATGCTCATATTCAGTATGATTTCAAATTGCCTAATATTTGTGTTGCGCATAATTAATACATCGTTATTGCGCATGTTTTATTTCAACTTCTGTTGATGTTTTTATTCGGCAAATAGCAACCAGCGACTTGGCCGGCGGAATCGTGGATTGAACATCAAAGGGACAGGCCATGATATTGGCTGCAGGCTAGGATATCTTATGTTGATTTATAAGTAGATGTAGCCTACTTATATCTAATTGATGTGATAACTCTGAAGTACGATTGTAAATGATAACAGTAATTGTTGAAAATTGGAATAGGCCTCTACTAAATCATAATGGCAGTGAGCTGAAATATGTTCAGGTACGTGATCTTATTGTTTGATTCGCCGCATCTGTGACATGCGAGTGGCTTTCACCGCTGTCATAGTTTCGCTTCAGAACCCAGTTGCAGTTTTAATTAACCAGTATCACTCGCTCGCACATCGATTGCGCAGCTTCCTTTGGGCATATCCGGTTTACATACACTTTATTTAAGTTTGTTCGTGTACTTGATATTTACGTTAAATTTAACGTCTTAACTTCCTGTCGTTATTTATGTTAAAAAAATATTTATAAAAATATAAAAAAAATAAAAACTTTATAGGCCCGATTTATTTCGTTTTATATATATTTACAAAGGTTTTAACTATATATTTGTGTTTGACAATATTTTCACAAACGGCGACTTCATATTTTGGTTTTAACTCTATATATTTGTGTTTGACAATATTTTCACAAACGGCGACTTTATATTTTGGTTTTAACTCTATATATTTGTCGTTGAAATATTGTCACAAACGGCGCCTCATAGATAACACACTCAAATCTACAAACAAGACAAGATGACTATCATTACTCTGTCATTTTAATTTTCTCTACATGTATATAACCTGCCATAGTGGTTTCCTGTACCAGCCGAGCTCAACTGCATTGAGTGGTATCATAATGTGTTTTTGCGGACAAAGATCAATAAGGCCATAAACAGTCATAAAGGTCTGTATGGTTGAACATCTGGCAATTTGACTGTGCATGCATGGGTAAAGGTGACACACTCACTGACCACCTGTTGAATTATATGGTCTTATTGACCTTGAATGCGAGAACATAAATACATTAGAGGACCAATAAATGAGCCTAATAGACGAAACAACTAATATGGAGTTTTATATGGAATAGTTCTTTGAAACGTGAAATCTTATAAATTTTATATCATTAGGCCTACAAAACCAAGGTGTGATCACATTTTTTAGAACAGCAAGTTGACAAAATGATACGAAATCAATCGGATATAATCCATTCTTTCCTTGTAATTTTGATGATTCAGAGTGATCAAATTTATTAGAACAATTGATTAGTCCAAATTTTGGTTGCAGTGTGCGTGAATCACACAATAGGACTGAAAGATCAACCGGCAGTGCTAGTCCTGCCTTTCGATTGGTTAACTGGACCAAACTGGACCAATGCCACAAACAAAAAGTGGCATTTTTTAAATGGCATTGTGCAAATGCCCCATTAAGAGTCCTTACAATTCCTGGAACTATCAATCAAACTATGAAGTCAAATTGTTTAACACAACAAGGAAGACATGTAAAGAGAAAGGTTAATTGTTACATGTACCGAGAAGTTCTAGATTTTTCCATGAATGAGTTGCATTACATTTGCAGAGAATAAGGGCCTGTGCACTAAAACAAGCTCGATATTGCATCATCTCCACAGAGGTCCGCACATTTTCATGCCCAAGTCACAGTTTTTTCACTTAATATTCAGAACGTTATTAACTCAAATTTACATGTTATATGTATCATATTCATTCAAAAAAAAAATGTATACAAAATGTTTAAAAAAAGACCAAAAACGTAATACATATTTCAGCTATAGTCTGATATTATATACGCTATTCTTGTTTCCTGTCAAACCATTTTGAAAAGATGTGGGTAGGTGGGGGGAATCTCAATTTTGATGTTTCTTATTTCAAACTAATTTGCCCTGAAATGGTTCGAATGTGGCTGAAAACATCTGGTGTTCCAATTTATGCATCACTTAATTACCACCGATGATGGGACTCGATACACGATTCATAGTGTCGTTCTCAATTACACAAATTCTATTGCCAACTATGGTGCGTCTTTTGTGCACTTCACCAAAATAATGTTGCTGTCACCACAATTGACCATTTCCAAAGTGAGACAGTATAATACCGGTATATTACAATTTATGCACTCAAGTGGGAAAATAGCAAATAATGAAAAAATATGAAAACGATATGTCAAATAACCTGCGGGTGGTTACCCTATTTTTTCTAATTTTCCGAACAACACTTTTAGACATAGAAGCAGAAAAAAAACCATATTAATGTCAACTGAGACTAAATGGCTATGTTATTCATCTCAAGAATTGAAAAGATACCTATAAAGTGAACTTTGTAGAATATTAACAGAATTTTTCTCTGCAGATGCCTGAAGTTTTGCCATCTGAATAATTAGAAGAAATGAGTGTCAAATCCTGCGCGGAATACATGTACCTGGAAGATACCATCTTCTGGGACAGAATATCTGAAAGTTAACGTCTTCAGCCTTTGTCACTTCGGATTAAATCAATGCAGATCTCCGAACTGAATTGGAATCGACAGCAGAGTGACGTGTGCTGTAACGTGGTGGGCGTGTGTATGTTGCCAACGCAGTGCAGTCAGTTGAAATGAGCAAGCCTCACAGTCAATCGAGTTGCACCACCCAATAATAATGCTTCAAATTTGAATTGCTTATATTTCATCAGATACGGTGTCAGCATAGGTGTGCATGGATGTCGAGACTAAAACAACACTGCATGGTGCACAGTGTCAGAGACTGGAGAAGGTATTCAAGTATTCCAAGTACTAAGTAATACTTCCAAGTATTCCGTCCCAGGATTTGATCCTCAGAGTAGCGAGTAGCTGACAGGAAACAAGAAATCAAGTGTCATTCGCCTTGGACATGTTGGACATGTTCAGCAACTACATATGTAAGCCTACATCAAGATGATTATGATCTCGGGACCGAGAAAAGCCATATAAAATTAAACTCACATGATTCTGAGTTTCCGGTGACAGATCTTCAAAGGCTTCTATAGCTTCCTTATCGGCGCATGTATATTTTGTGGCAAGGAACTCTTTTAGTTTAGTGACTGTAAAGCCAGCTTTAGAGTTGATTTTGGGTTTTTTCGTCTCTGCCCCTGTCAGACCAGCAGCGAAACATGCTGGATCATCATCCTCGTCATCCCGAGATCTTTTGCCTGACATGCTCTCCTGATCAACTGAATCACACATTCAGTCGACGACTGAAGATAATATAATAGAAGGGAACTTATGGCTACATGACTAGGTCATCGCATTTTAAAAGTTTTAATATTTATTAAAACATGTACTCATACACTTAACTGGAGTAGATCTGTTTTACGTTTAAAAGTGAAGATGTGCTTCAACTTTTACCACAATGTAATAACTTGTAAATCTAACATTGAAAAAAAAAAAAAAATAGGCGGTTACCACGTCCTTCAATTTACCATATGAGGTAGAATTTATGAACCTCTTTTGAAATATGAAGTGAAAATGTGGGGGTCACCATACTTTTTGCAAATTAAGACACTAGTATAACGGATAAATTCAGCCCTATTCCCAGGAAGGGTGGGGGGGTGGGGAATGGGCTGGAGACTGGAAATATATTTGGGGTTCATCTAGTAGCATCGAGTGGAAGACATTTAAGCAAGAGTTTATGGGCTTTATGGCGAGTTTATGAAAGTAGATTAGTCATGGACAATATGCAGGGGAGGTTGCCATCTATGTGGCAATGGTACAAGGGATATGTAGGGAGGTGTAGGGGAATGGGTTGCATGGCATGACATACTAAGTGCCCATCGTATCACGATGGAGTGCCCAAGTAAATCCATCCATCCAAGGCATTTATAAAGTAATTTATGAATAGGGATCATGTTTCAAGTGTACAGCCAGCATCATCTACATGTATTGCCCCCTATTAAACATTAATTGTGCCATCCAACTGATGAATCTGACAGGCCCACTTTTTGGTTAAAATTATTTCACTTTGGACGGTTCTGTTGTGCTAGATATCTGCACAATATTTTGTTTACTTTTATCCTATTTTACGATGTTGGGACACTAATAAAAATCTGATAATAGGTTATTCAGTCTGCTTTGAAAGATTTCAAAAATACCAATATTGTTCAATCTAAGTACTCTCTTGACAGTACATTGTACATTTTAAATAATGAACTTGTGAACTTTCACATATGCAGGGGGGTTAACTAGCTAGAGACCTGTCCACCTGTCCACTATAGGCAGGCAAATTTAGACATATTATAGTTTCACTGGGATGCCTCTTCTGTTCCATTGATGTGGGCATGGCACGACAGTGTGTTCGGCAACATCTTAGGTCGCGTGGGTTCTGGCTATACTGAGCTCAGATGACATCATAGATTTACTGATAACAGTGCCGAAATCAAGGAACAGAAAGTCAATTCCACGTAAAATTAAACCAAAGTGGCAATTTTTTAATTGGATATTTTATAATAACCTATATGTAGTATATGCTCCATGCTTTCAGAAACAAGTCAGGAAATATGCATTCAATCGCCCATGGGCCAGGTGGCACCACCTACATCTACTGAAATAATTTAGCCTGATAAGGATTTTTTACTGTATAACTGTTTTTTGTGGAAATTTGTACATAAATGCATTTAATCTTAGGTTGTTTGCAATATTCGGTTAAACAGCCACCTCTTGCTCTGATATTTGTCATCAGAACAGGCACTGGATATTTTTATTAAATCGTATGTCCAATAATAAACGTTACTGTCGTGTTGTAGCGCCCGTCACAATATTCTACTAATTTTTAATGTGCTGATAAAATAAAGGTCCATAAAATAACATGAATCCCTTTTCTTCTATTAGTGCTCGAGTACCAACTATATTAGCCAGATTTAATTTTAGCAGTTACTAATTAACCAAGGTAATTAGCGTGACGGGCGCTACAGATTTCATCGTGACGGGCGCTACAGCCTCTGATGTAGCGCCTGTCACATTTAGTACATGTGGCCCTAGCATTCAGCTGAACCAGTTGCACTCAAAATTGCAACATTGTTTATCAGGCATGAAGCCACTGTCATGAGTGATGCATGCCTGACTAGACGTAGAGATATTAATACAGGCGCTACGGATTTCATCGTGACGGGCGCTACAGCCTCTGATGTAGCGCCCGTCACATTTAGTACATGAGGCCCTAGCATTCAGCTGAACCAGTTGCACTCAAAATTGCAACATTGTTTATCAGGCATGAAGCCACTGTCATGAGTGATGCATGCCTGACTAGACGTAGAGATATTAATATTATTGGCCCATATATAATTGCCATCAGTGATTTCCTCTTTTCCTGGTTGCGAGCTTTATACTGGCCATTTCATCTTTGGATTTTGATGCAGTCACAGCTCATTTTGATGATTGGTTTTCACTTTAACCAATATACACTCAAGCTTTTGGTCACATGTTAGCTCATTATCATATGATGTTGAAGTGGCAGTGCCAAATGGCCTATTCGTCACGTAAGGAAAACACAATAGATGACTACATGCAGGGAACCTTTGTTGAACCTGGAAAAGCTACCTGACAAACTGTATTGCACACGGTGTCCCCGGTTTGAAGATCCTTACATGATGAACTGCCCCAACAAATATTTTCACACAGTCAAAACTCATTTCTTAATTCTTTCAAAGATGTCATGAAGGTGTGCATCGAACTCTTTCTGACGACATCAAGAGTAAACTCTGCAATTCAGTGCTTCCAACAGAATAAGCTACCAGGCCTGGGGGTGCCATCATCTTTATATTACTGCATTATGGCCCTCCCCAGCGTAAGTTCTAACCTTCGAACTGGATCTTTCTTTATCAGGATTTTTCAAAGAAAATTAATGTTGGTAAGAAAGGTGTGTCATCTGCCATATCACCTGGATACAACATGTCGTGAAGATCATTTTTGTTGCTTGATGAAATAGCACATTAAATCAATTGGAATGATGGCATAATGTGTCTTATTCTTGGTGAATATTTCAGAGAATATTGAAATAAACAATTGGACACTTAACCATCAAGTTGTCATTGTCTTATTATAGGATTTATAGGACCTACATGTAGCCCATTCTGTTTCAGAGGGTGTAGCGCCCGTCACAAAATATGTAGCGCCCGTCACACTGGAATTTTCAAATTCATGTTAGCAGATAATAAGAGATGGGGCAAACTGTTCTTCACAAAGAATCAGTACTCAGTACCTTACTATGCCATACTGATAAGAAGTTAAAATCATTTGAGAAATCACAGGGATTTGGAAGTTTCCATACTAACCGCACAAATGGAGGGAAATCCCTGTAGCGCCCGTCACGTTATGCAAATTGTCTGTGATTTTGATTGGTCAATCACATTCTTTCAAATTTTTTATATTACTTTACACTCCTACATGATCTTTAACTGTTTGAAGAATGTTAGTTATATTGGAGCAGTAGTGTGCAAATCTGGCATATTACAATACCAGGAATATACTCTGAATGTAGCGCCCGTCACAATGGAATTGACCAGAAGCGAGTATACTGTTTCTGGAACAGGCCATCATTCACCGTTTTTCCCTTCTCCTTTAAATTGAATTGTGAGGCTTAATTTTTTTTTTTTTTTTTTTTTTTTTGTTTTTTTTCTTTTTCGTCCTACTGATTCATCTTTTATCACATTTATCAATCAAAATATGGCAGAAAATTGGAAAATTGCAATCTTTGAAGTTCGTCAAATAAATTGAGAAATGTCTGATATTTTTTGTGGCAATGCAACTTAGCAGTAAAATAAAACCATCAATTTAAGTACATTTCACATGCACATCCTGTGGTAATTATGTGGAACAATACCATACATTTCTTCTAATTTAAAACTATAAAGCAGAAGAAAAAAAACATCTTTATGCCAACTGACATGACTGAGGCTAAATATTGTGGCTTGGATATATGTTATTTATCCTAATAACTGAGAAGATAGCTGATGAAATTTGTAGAATGTTGGCAGAATTTCTCTCCGCAGATGCCTGAAGTCAAGTTTTACCACAGATCTGAATAATTACATGTAGAAGATATAGGGTACTTTTACATTCAGGTCTGTTGATCAAACTTTTCAAATTGCATTTCATGGGCCTCAATGTGAATATGAATGTTGTTTGACAGGGTTTTCACAGCTATTTCCCAGGCCATACCAGTTGTCACGGTAGTGCCCTAATATGTCCTAATAATTGTATCACTTGCTATACTCAGGCTTCGAATTTGGGAAATTCAAGGGTATTTATTGAAATTTGGTGGACTTAAGGATACATAACCCCCCTGAGGCAGTTTTGTATACACCTTGATCATGTTGATAATATGTCTTCTGTAGCAAATATCACTATTCCAGATAACAATAATAATGTACCGGTATATATTTTATGAAGGAATTTTTCATGAGGGATTCACTTATCAATGTAATTTACATAATTACTGTTTCTACTACCATGCAGAAAATATTCAAAATTTGAAGAAAAAAAATTAAAACAATAACCTCCATTTTTCAATTGAAATTTCATGAAAACTGCTCAACATCTTTCAATTTTGATGGTACACCTTCATCAAAGACAACTGAAACTAGTAAACGGCATCTCAGTTTTTTAAATTTCTACTTAGTTAAAAGCTAAAATAGAATTTTAACTAAAATTGATTGACAAAAGCCTATTATCTCACAATTTTCTACATTAAAAGTGGAATAATTAAAAAACTAGTCTAAGCCAAAAATATAAAAACTGAGACGCCGTTGACTAGATCACAACGTAAATAACAGGCATGTCAAATTTCACAAGCACAGCATGAATACTTTTTGAGCAATATGAGTTGAAAACTTGGATTTTAGCAAAAAATGAAATGCTAAAAATCAATCAAAAACTGGACGGCTATACAATTGAAGGAATAATTCTAATATTTCTCATGAATTCTGTAACAAAATACATTCTGCAACCTACCTTATAGACCTAGTCACCAGCCTACTTATTCCAGCGTATCTTAATCGCTAATTATGTACAAAAATTTGTTGTAGTGGTTTAACTCTGATTTAAACTTAGAAAACTTGCTTAAAATATATTAGGCTGGAATTTTTTTCACACCTGTGCAGATCACCGAGCGGTGAGTGTCTGAGCAAAGACCAGGTTTCTCTTCTGTTTCTATCAATATGTCAGACAATTAGGCTGGTCATTTATTACCTGCAGTCAATTACAACACAATAAACACTAATTGTAGTCATTAACGCCTCACAATACACAGCCGCGCGAAAGGTTAATCTGTTACCAGTGGGATTCAGGATCGCCCAAGTTAATCTGTTTAATTATTCTAAGAACTAAATTTTCGAACCTAGAATGTAATCACTTATTATTGGAATTTGATTTAATTTCTTCACCAAATACTAGACCCACTAAGCTTACTGAATATATTCAAATAATGAAATAACAAAAATTTTACAAATTTTGACTATCAGGTTACGTGTCCTTTAGGGCCTGGTTGGCATAAAATTACTTGGAAATTAGCAGCAGGCATCAATGCAAGTAGGTAGGGAATCCAAGGCAACGACTTTGGTGGTCTTGGGTGAATTCGATTGGTTGGTTGTTTGAAGTTTAACGTCGCACCTAACCTTATTGGTCACACGGCGACGATGATCCAAACAAACATATATCCTAACAAAACCCTAACCCCAACAAAAACCCAACCAAAACTACAAAAAAAAATTGAATTTCAAATTTTGAAAATTAGACTCTACAGACACTGATCACAATGGATCCTCAGAGAGCCCAATCTGTTTGATACTTTAATCTACCTAAATTCTAAATTCGAAGCCTGTATATACTATTCGATTAACCACCCCAAATTTGAAGAATAAAGTGTACTGGTAAGTAATCTTTGACAATTTACAAACCCGAACAAGAGTTTTAATAGATTTGAAAGGATAAATACATACATATCCTCAAAATATAGATCCAAGGGTTAATCGCTTGTATTTATACAGTTTCACAGTCCCAGTGAATTAATTTCATGGAATTATCCTATCTTTCAACTGAATTAAGTGCATTGTATCGGGAAAATAACGTAAACCTTGGCAACTTACCAGTTTATCTTCAGGGCTCTTATTGAATGACGAAACGTGTTTCAGTTATTATCAAATTATCCACATATTTCTAAGACAATTTCAAAACGTAATTCTACCTTAACTTTCTATATTAGATTCAATAAACTCTACTGTCAGTAACGGTGTTTGCTCCACTCCTTTCAAACCAGAACTATACACCGCTATTTCTTCTAGAAATCTCGGACTACTGGGAAACTGTACAAGGATTCCAGGAAAAGATAAACTGATTGACAGTTCTATTTATACCCTAGTATCAGGTGAACGATCCAAGGACGAAATCATCTCAAACTGTTGTTCAGAGATCACAGTCACATTGTTCACCACACATACATAATTACTGTAATAAATTTCTCTAACTAGATCTAATTTCTGTCAGCTTTGCCTCCAAATATCACATTATGCATCGAATGCAAATAAAATGTTCTGAATTATAAATATATGAAATTTTTTCCAGAAATAAATCATCTTCCTTGTATTGATCGAGTTCTCGGAATGCACATATTAACCTACTTTGGACATCCCGGTTCATATTACATCACGATTACTTGTACTAATATGGCTCAAATAATCAACATTTCCTGGAACTGGCCCATATTTCAGGCAAGCCGACACGCTGAGGTCGCCTTGTAAATTATGTCATGTCATAGACACCATGACATGATGACAAGTTGACATGGTCGGTGCAGCACCGCAGGCGCCGGCACCGGAGACAACACTTGCAAGTTGAGGCTCTGCCTGTGCACTGCAGTGCAGTCAGAGCAGCAATAGCCGCTGAAATGAAAAAAAAAAGCATCTTTTGCTTACCTTTCGAAGAACATATAGCCGTCTTAAAGCTGACATATTTATCATTTATGTCTTTCAAAATGAAAATGAAAATGTGCGAAGCTAGGGTGTCTGCTTTTGGGGAATCCCCTGGACGCGCGTGCACTCTTTTTCGCTTACAACATTAACAAAGACAATCCACGTTTCTTCTTCAGAGGAAATTTAACGTCATACGGTTAGAGAAGAATTAAGAGAAAATATACTAAATAAAATCGAGCGATATTAGACATTTGTTTCGCAATAATCGCCATTTACTTATATTATCGTTGTAGGGGGCATGATCTCATAAACCAGTGACGTATTCGCTTTCGCACATGGATAACGAAAGAAGTACAGGTGATTGCAAACAAGACCGCTCAGTATTTCTAGCCCTATGCGTGTTATGGCTTCATTCCGCCCTTCAGTTTTAGCTAGAGCACACAACGCTAAGGCATGGGGATGTTTAAGACTAGTAGATAAGGTTGAATCTGAAACTGGAAACCAGATTTACACTGTTTGTTTACGTTGTCTTCACCATCGCAACAACAACAACGACACTGTACCGAGGAGGGGGCCGTATAATAATGGCTCTGCGTCTGTCAGTAATTTTAGTCATCGAAGTACGAGTGTAGGTAGAAATTATTTAATAAAGTCAGAAAGACTAGGGACGTTATCGTCAAAGTTACCTCTGAGTCTATGGACATCATCTAAACAAACCGAGTGGAATAAAGCAGTTTCTGAGGCAGAGAAAATTGTCGGTTACCCCACATCATTCATGAGTCTGCGTTGTCTGCTCAGTGATGAAATCGCAAATGTTGCCATGCAAATGCGAAAGCTGGTTGGAACAAAACATCCCCTCCTGAAGACGGCAAGGTGAGTTAAACTGTGGGCCTGAGCCATGGGGATGGAGGAAACCTATTAGCCAAGTTGACATGGCTTCATTCATCCCTACACTTAGCCATGAGTCCTCTTCATGAACTTACATGTAGGCCTACACTCCGGGATCACACGGCTCCATGGGACGTTCGGCTCTATCCGGCGATAAAACAACCCATCCCAACTCTCTGTCTATTAGATTTATTGAGTTCGGCAAAGAGTTTGTTTGCTGTGAAGAGCTCATCCATCTGCAATCAGTCTTCAAACATCAACGGCCGGTTGAACTTCCGCCATTATCTTCGTACGGGTCACGTGATCAGCAACGTTTCGAGGGATCACATGACCCGTACGAAGAAAACAAACTCTTTGCCGAACTCGATAAATCCAATAGACAGAGAGTTGGGTTGGGTTGTTTTATTGTCGGATAGAGCCGAACGACCCATGGAGCCGTTTCATCCCGGAGTGTACATGTAAGTTCATGAAGAGGACTCCTGGTTAAGTGTAGGGACGAACGAAGCCATGTCAACTTGGCTAGGAAACTATATGATCTCTTTTAATTGAAATATTGTGCATTCATTAAGCTAGAAAATACAGAATGCAGAAGAATTCAAACCTGTGGACATAAAACAAAACTATGAAGAAAAGTAGGAGTTTACAACTATACGTACGTCAAGTTATATATGTTGCATGGAGTATGTTCCTGTTGAGGGTGAGG
Source organism: Hanleya hanleyi (assembly GCA_036873755.1). Classification (NCBI taxonomy): domain Eukaryota; kingdom Metazoa; phylum Mollusca; class Polyplacophora; order Lepidopleurida; family Hanleyidae; genus Hanleya; species Hanleya hanleyi. Next base: position 10,579 of record JAVTVY010050253.1, on the reverse strand, counting down.
GGGGCGGGGGGTAATTATCAGTGCTTCTTCGAAATACAATGAGTGCTTCTAGAAACATGATCAATGTTGTCATGCTGTTATTTCCAAAAGACTTTGTTTGTGATAATCGACACAGTATATGTTTCATTGTATTTTTCCAGGGGCCTGATCCATGATGGTAAATTCAGTATGCAGGCCCGAGGTCTGATCGTCCTTCTTATATCAAAAGCAGCAGGACCTGGGAACAAGGATGGTGAAATACAGGACAAAGTTAATGGGATATACCCCAGGTAAATACACCGATCCCGACAACCTATACTGTTGTAGACATTTCTATCTCGTAAGAGCTTGACTGAAAACTGTTCCATCACTGTGTTTATGTGTAACTAGTGGAGACGTTGATTGGATTGGATGAACAGTGGGATTGTTATGACAACTTTGCCTGAAAATCAGTCTTGATCAGCAGGATCACATGCAGCCGACACAATTCACCTCAGCAATCGGCATATGCCGAGGTAAATGCCGTGGCATAAGCAGTTCACCTCAGCAGTGTTTAACATGGTGTTGAATAGGAATTATTTTAATATGACATTATTTTTGCCGATGTGAGTTTTCCGAATTGTGTAAGCTGCACATGAAGTCAAAATAAATCCCACTTTTCGACCAATCAACATCTCCAGTTATACGATAAACAGGATGAAGAGTTCACCAGTTTCAACAGAGCTTTTGCTGTACAGTAGTCTCTCGTGTTTTGTAAAGTTTGCGGGAGCTGTTGATCACTCTCCTAGATTTTGTATTGCGAGAGTGATTCAGTCTTGTCAGTATTTACTCTCCAATACATTTTCCAGGAGAGTGATCAATCACTCTCTTGGAGGGAAAGTTAGGTGAGTGATGGAGCGGAAGATGAGTCCATGACATTATCCCCCAACGACAGTTTCCCCCCGAGACATTTTCCCCACCGACATTTTCCCCACACGATATTTTCCCCAGGCGACATTTTCCCCACCCTAATATTACGTGCTGTAATAATTACGATCAGCCAACAATCGCAGTCGCGGTCATTTCCTCACCTTGAATATTTTTTAAGTTTGCACGTAGGAGAGTTCTAGGAATTCAAGAGAGATTACTTTTTAGTTGAACATCGGCCGATGAATGCAAATGTGCCTAGAACTCTCCTATGTGCAAACTTAAAAAAAAATTCAGGGTGAGGAAATGACCGTGACTGCGATTGTCGGCAGATCGTAATATTAAGGTGGGGAAAATGTCGCCCTGGGGAAAATGTTGTGTGGGGATACTGTCGTGGGGGAAAATGTCACAGGGGAAACGGTTTCTTGGGGGATAATGTCGGTACCCCGCGGAAGAGTGATCCTTAAAAAGAGACTGATACCGTATGATACAGTAATTTTTGGAGGTGCATTCCATGTAATAGTTAGATCGCACATGGCGAGTATCTTCGCGCGATAGGGCGTAAGCGATAGTGAGAGGTCTATCAGCGGAGATACGAGCTGTGCATGATCTAACTGACTTATACCGCGCCCCTCGCGAGATGATTGGTCAATCTCAATCGGGGTTAATTGGAAATGGACATGTGGCATCTTCTATTTTAAAGTCCTCCTAATCACATAATCTTACCATTACAAGTGGACAACTTCCTCGGGACAAGATGGACAGTGATTTAGATATGCCAGATTTTAACATTGTGTGGGAGAAGTATGATATGACGTTTGAGAATTTTGGTTTCTATGGCCGCCAGAAATTTGAGTAAAAATTGAAAATTGATACAATAATTCATTTTGTTTAAATCCATTTAAATTAATTCTGTTTTATTAAGTCTTATGCAATGATCTTGTTTCATGGTCTGCAGAGAATACGATGCATTGTGTATAAATTTGGTTATGATGTTGAGTATAAAAAATCGAACTTTACTTTTTTAAATCAATATATCTTTATTTCAATGTCATTCCATTGGTTGTTTTTCTCTTCATATTTCCCGCCTAACCCGGTCTAGCCAGGGTGAGGCTTAATAATGGGATCAATTTCAACAGTGTTTGGATAGTTTGTCATGGATAGAGAGTGTTGTCTTCGTTAGATAGATCACACGTATACTGTTTTTCCATTGGTTGAATGAGGGGTGTCGTGGTCTAAATCTCATTTACAATCAGTTTCACTCCCACTAATATTAGCCTATTGTGAAAATCTTCCTGTCCTCATTCTTTCAAAACAGATGACCCACTGGCATGTATGGCATAAGTCAGTTTTTGGAAAATATTAGCAATTCCAGGAATAAGAAAGTGGAACAAACAATGACCCAATCTTATATACATGTAAGCTTACTTGTGATGTATTACTCTAGTTGACCCTGTAAGCCAATGTTGCTGATTATATTTGCCCCATGTTGACTGAAGCTGGTGGCCTCAAAATGTAGCATGCATGTTGATGTTTGAGAAACGTATTACGTACAGAAAACAAATTCTTTCAAAAATGCAGAGCTATATTTTTATACATGTATACCCCATGGATTTTGTGGAAAGATTTTCCTGAAGGTCACAGCAAATGTTCTACATGCTCAGTTTGAAATGTTCTTTTCTTGCCTTGATACAGCCAGCGAGCTCTAGCAGAAATCACCGAGATGATCCACACTGCAAATCTGATACACAAAGGTGTGGTGAACCTGGCCGAACTTCAACCTTGTGATGGCCCATTGAAAGATATGGAATTTGGAAACAAAATAGCTGTATTGAGTGGAGATTTCCTGCTAGCCAATGCCTGCACGGGACTAGCTGGTCTCCATAACACACATGTTGGTGGTATTATAAATCTGTTATAATAAGGCCTACCTTGCATGAATTACATGTAGAAGCGAGGGACATTGCATGTTTTATGAGTTAACTTTTGACGTTATTGAGGGCTAACACAAATGGCAGCACACTGAACGAAGTGCATTTCCCAACATTTTCACCACTATATGGGCACATGATTCTCCCAGCAACAAAATTTTGCTCAGCTACCCGCCCCATAACATGCTTTTTAATTTTACAGGAATCCGATTAAGGGATTTCTGTCTGCACTCCCGCAAAATAATTTATCTAGGAACCCAACACATTCCTGTAAGGCCGCTGATAATTAATGGTTCGTTTCCCATAACCAGCCCTCATCTATATTTTGAGGGCAAATAATTAAAATCCATGAGGGATTTACTTCTTCATGAGTAGAACTTGCTCATTTTCTTCATATTTGTATGCAATTGGCTTGCAAGTTAATAGTTATAATTAATAATTATCGCACTCAGCATGTGTGTTTTTACAAGCAAGGTTACGAGAAACAAACAATTAACAGTGGCCTAAAATCTGAGCAATCTGTATAGAACTGATTGTTTCTAATGCTCAAGCCTTTGTATTACTTATTTCTTGTACTTAAAAAATCTATTCTTCTCCTTTCTTTCCTTCCACTCACACGAAAGATGGACCAGAAAAAATCTCAAAATTTCACTTATATTGGATCGGTCGTCCTAATTCAATCATTGACTTTAGTTAATAAATGAATGGCCTTTGTTTCAATGTTGCAGGTAGTTGAATCTGTGTCCAGTGCCATCTCAGAGCTAATGGAGGCTGAGTTTACTGGCTTCAAGGACAAACATGGAAATGCTATGCTGACTCCCGACATCAAATTCTCTGACTGGCAACACCAGACCTACCTTTCCTCTGGCAGCTTATTGGCTAAAAGCTGCCAGTCTGCACTCCAACTCGCAAATCACAGCCAAGAATTGCAGCAACAAGCATTTGAATTTGGATTGAATATGGCATATGCTCAACAGGTAACCATGGCAACCTATATGAATCTTTTTTTCCTTATTACATGTATCTAAAGTATATTATTGATTTTCTTGCATTAGTGTGCAGTAAACCCCTCGTTGCTAGAAATAGACCCTGGCTATATAGCCCTTCCATCTTGAGTAGTTGCCAAACCATCAAGAAAAACCCTCTAAAAGTATATATTCCCTTAAAGGGAATGCTCATACCATATGCATTATTTCAAGATCCAAGCTAGCTATGCAATGTTAACCCGGAACCAACCTCCATCCCGCGGAATGTACTCCATATTTTCTAGAAAACCTAAAGTGGCAAAAAATAAGCCATATTCATGCCCATATAGCATATAGCGATCGCTTTGTCCGTCCGTCCGTCCGTCCGAATATCTTGTCCGCGCGATGTCTCGGTTAATATTTGATGGACAGGATGGAAACTTGCATGGAATGTGGCCAGTGCCTCGTAGTTGTGCATCGTAGAGTTTTTTCCGAGTTCCGGTATAATTTTCAAGAGTTATGGCCCTTTTTCTGAAATCTCTGGGAATGGGACTTGTCCGGGCTGGATCTTGGTTAATATTGTATGGACAAGTACGAAATTTGCGTGATATGTGGTCAGTGCCCCACAGTTGTGCAGCGGAAAGTTTCTCGCCATTTCGCTTATATTTTGAAGAGTTATGACCCTTTGTTCCTGAAATTTACGTGAATTGGGACTTGTCCGGGCTGGATCTTGGTTAATATTGTATGGACAATTTTGAAATTTGCAGGATATGTGGTCAGTGCCCTACAGTTGTGCAGCGTGAAGTTTCTCCGCGTTTCGCGTATATTTTCAAGAGTTATGGCCCTTTGTTCTTGAAATCTTTGTGAATTGGGACTTGTCCGGGCTGGATCGCGATTAATTTTGTATGGACAAGTATGGAATTTGCATGATATGTGGTCAGTAGTTGTGCAGCGTGAAGTTTCTCTGCTTTCGGTTATATTTTCGAGAGTTATGGCCCTTTGTTCATCAAACCTAAGTGAATGGGATATATTTATTTTGTTCAGGCTGGATCTCAGTCCATAACCAATTTGGACTGGAAACATGGCTATAAAATTGTTATTCTACATTCCAAAGCAGACCACATAGGTCCTGAAGTATGAAATTGCCCCAAAAAGAGTGAATTGGGTGCAAAATTCAAAGTTCGCTGATCGCTTCATAATTTCACCACAATATACTCCCAAGGAATGTAGGTCTCATAACCAGGTCACATTTTCGGATTTGGCGAAAGCCCTGGCGACCATCTTGCATCAAAACATTGTATTATTACTTGTTGGTCGATACTTCGAATATGTATTATGCGAGGCTTGCCGAAAAAAATGACTGAACAGAATTTTTATAATTATCTAAATTAGGCCTCCACCGACCAATACAGAACAGAACAATGGCGGGGCAGTGTCGGATTAAAGCGGAGGGGGGGGGGGGGGGTATACAATTGAGCAATCTCTGATTGCTTCCTTGCTGTGTTCATCCAATTTATGGAAAAAGCTTGACAATTAATTTCAATAAAATTTCTATCCCATGTTCATGCTTTTCAAAACATGGTGTCAACCATTCTGACTTTTGTCACATATTCTACATGTAAAATAACCCTATTTTCAAACACCTGTAAAAGCCCAAAACTGAGGCTGACGGAGATTGACTTCACAGCCCCTTACACAATATAGCTGAACTGAGTCACCGATACGCATTTGTCCATTTTGAAAGAATGGAAGTGCTCTGCAGGATTGTACATGTACTATAAATATTGGGCACCTGGGCATTCTGCATATTCTCCAGGGAGATCAATAATTCAATCCTGTGGACTACATCCTGTATTCAACTGATTGTAGGGAAAAAGAAACTTGCATGATCTACCAAGTTATCTCTTAGCTTCTGGGAACTACTTCCTCGTTGTCTCTTAGCTTCTGGGAACTACTTCCCCATCGAGGACAGAGCCTGCTGACGGATTAGTTAACATTGTACATGGCGGAGGAGAACGTTTAGTTCCAAGGCTATTATGTTTCTAATCAATTTTTTATAACTTTCTTCTGCGATGATACATGTACCGGTACCAGTTAATACCCCTAGGTTAAGAAGTTGCTTAATTCTTCCTTCCTCAGCTCCATGATGATCTGAAGCCATTTCTTAAACCCGACGAGACGGAGACGCCACCGAGTCTGTTGTCCGCCCCTGTCATATGTCATATAGATAGATGTCGGCAGGACAAGACATTGAGTTCCTTCCTTCCATCCCACCCAGACAGTCTTGATCCCAAGAAGGTACAACCAATTTGATGCATTTTTATGTATCTGTGTTTGACCCCAGGGGTGAAATATTTGACATGGAAGGGTCAACCAGATACATATAGAAATGCCAACACAGTACAAGATAGTTCTTACACCACAAGAAAGAGTTCTGAAGTTTTTTTTATTGTAGTGTCCAGGTCTGATATGTTCAACTTACAGTTGTATTTATCCAATCTTATGCATGTATTTCCCAGTGGCACTAGTTTCCTGCTCAAAAAAATGTCATCTGCTAATCCACAGATTTTGAGAGGCTATGGTTGAGTGATTTAGTGGGGCTAATTCATTCTCATTAGAAAGCATTTTCGGGCAGTAATTTAGTATTAAATAATACTGGTATAAGTGTAATTCATTTTAGGAAACAACGTGAAATTTCACTTCGCCAGTATTCATTTACATTTTCATGAAATATGTGTGTTGAGTTACAGTTGAGAATTTCGCATTTAGGCTTACCCCTCAAGAACCCTCTCCATATCTTTTCGCAGTATGTTTCTAAAATTCAGTGGTGGTTAAATCATTTACATAATAATTTCTCTGTATTCAGAAATGTTTTCTCCTCATTCTGCTTCTGATATATTCATGGAATGTTGCAAACATTTTCCCTGGTCTACATATTCCATGCACCAAAACTGTTTTGTGCCAGCTAGGTGGCAGGGGAGATAACCACATAGATCTGTAATGTGCTGGGAAATGTAGTGCAAGTTTAAATCTACAGTTTAAATCTCCACAATCATTTCTAGTCTTGAATTACCATTTACCAATTACTCAGTTGGCTTTAATTATGCTTCATTTGTAATTTGTTAAATTTCCACACCTTGGCATGCTTGGGAACGCCCATAAATAGTAGATTTGTGTCTCAAATCTTAACCTGCTATCAATGTATGCCATATTCCCTCCATTTTGGAGATCTCCTGCAAAGAAATTATCTCCCCTGATCGTCTCGTCGATCGTCCGCTAGGTGGCGTGTTCTCCGCGCATGCCCTTCCTCTTTTTCCTTTGCAGTCTTGGTAGCAAGACGTGTTTTGAAAGAGCTCCTGTAAACAGTAACTTTTGGTTGTTATAGACGCACCCTAGGGTTTTTTTTTTTTTTTTTTTCTTCTCTCCCGTGAGTTCATTATGAACTAACGTAGTCACCCAAACTATAAAGAATAATAAAGAAACGAATCATGTCGTCAGTTTTAACCAGTTAAAGACTTGCACTTCTTTGTTTCAAGTGCAGGGCACAGGTGTGTTACAGTCAAGTGACATGCCGTGAATGTGCAGACTGGGACGACGTGACCTGGCATAGCTATCCTATGGTCGACGCAGTCAACTCCGGAGAGCGGTCACTGACCTGGCAAGGTGTCCAGCTGAGAAGCAAGCTACTCAGGCCCTCTTCAACGACTTGGCTGTAAACGAAGTTTTCCTATCAGCGCCAGTGGAATCTTCACAGATCATTCATACTGTACAGTCCCGTGAAACAGAACAGACCCTTCACGGATACAAGACACACGGCTCCACGGTCCAGTTCGCCAGCAAGACGGCAAGAAAGACAGGTCTTCAAGAAGGACACGTCTACTAGCCGGGAACCAGCGAAGAGCAGTACCCTGGAGCTACATTTCGAGATGGTGAACAAGTCACAGACTCAAGACACGGCTCCACGGTCCAGTTCAAGTTCACCGGAGAAGATGCTGTCACGGACTCTACACCGGAGCCGTTACAACCACGGATCTGGGCAGACCTCGGATAACAGTTTCCCATTCATCCAAGTCTCCGGGATTACCAAGAGAAGTCTAAGACACGGATTCGATCGCCGGAACGGGACCTCGACACCAGCACAGCTCGGCCCCGCACAGTACACCGGGACCACGGCTCCGAGATGTCACGGCCTTATACAGTACACCGAGAATCCGTTTAGCCACGGACCTACACGGAGCACCGAGATCCCGAGATGTCACGGCCTTATACAGAACACCGAGCTTCCAATAAGCCACGGACCTACACGGAGCACCGGGATCCCGAGAAGTCACGGCCCCATACAGAGCGCCGGGACTCCGACTCCAGAGCACCTCGGACCCGACCATCGGAGAGAGAGGTTCCTTCCAGAGACGGGACTGCAGTCCGGAGCCGTACCCCAGAACAGGAAACGACACGGACCTATGAAGAACGGACTTATCCAGTACGCCGAGAGTCTACATCTCACCGGGAGTCCACATCTAAGAGGTCACGGACTTTAGATCAGCATACGGGACCATGGCTCTGAGAAATCACGGCCCAATGCAGAACTCCGAGACCCCGTCAAGCCAAGAGCCTACAGGGACTACCGGGATACCGAGAGAATTCAAGACTATACAGATCGACAGTACTCTGATACCGATGCACGATACTCCGATACCGATGCACAGACCCGGCTACTGGTGAACCTTCTGGGCCATAACATGGACAGATCCAGAGTTCGAAGTCGTACCCCGGCGCAAGCAGATCACGGACCTATTGGGAACGGACTTATCCAGAACACCGTGAAGCCGCATATAGAAGTCACGGACTTACACAGTACGGATTACTTAGGACGGACTTAGCCAGAACGCTACACCACGGTTCCGGAGACAGCTCGGACCCGTACTACAGCATGAAGATCCCGGGAACACAGCCGTTCATCACAACGATACCGGGATTTCAGCTTTATTCGTCTACGCCGGATTTTCGGTGGTACAGCGGTGGATTCAAGCCGCATTCCCGAAGGCCGAAGAATTCTCTGAAGATTAAAGTCAAGTCAAGATTTGCTTCATCGGAGAAGACATAGTCAGCAAGTCTTCGCAGCTTTCTCTGAAGATTAAAGTCAAGTCAAGTTTGGCTTCATGGGAGAAGACGTTGTCAGCTCCCGTTCATCCAAGTCTTCGCAAGTCGAGAGAAGACACAAGTCCACGAACCTGACCGCGGCCTAGTGCCGTATCACAGTGCAGTGCACAACATTACAGTTCGGTGCACAGATCGGGATCATCACTCATCTTCAAGGAGGTCAGAGACATAGACCCGGACCCTGGAAGGCGCGGCCTATACAGAGCACCGGAACTCCGAGATTTCACGGCCAGCACAGAACATCGAGACACCGAGAAGTCATGGTCCTACACAGAGCATCGAGACTCCGAGAAGTCACGACCCTACACAGAACATCGAGGCTCCGAGAAGTCATGGCCCTACACAGAGCATCGGGACTTCTAGAGCGACAGCACCCCGGCACATCATGTCCCTATACAGAGCGCCGGAACACCCAGACATCACGGCCCTGGACCCCACTAGGCCAGCACGGCCTTACTCAACAGCGGGACCACGGGTCACGGCTGTACACAGACAGAATCCCGACCATTGAAGCGAGAGTCTTCTACTTCTACTACGGACCTTTATTGAGCCGAGAGTCAGCTTCCAAGTTTATCTTTGGAATCGGACACCACCTTACAGTTATCGAAACTACCAGAGCAGTGACCGGACTTCCGACTAGCGTTCTGGATCTGGACCCGGACTTACAGATCAAGACTTATCCTTTCAAGTTCCTTTGAAGTCAAGTGCTGTTACGGGTCACAGTCATCTTCCCCCAGCGGTACAGCTGCCTGCTACTGCCGACACTTCATCATAGACGAACTTTTGGAATGTACCAAGACACCGACAGTCGGACTTCAAGCAAGATAAGCCGGCATGGTACAGAGCATGATGTTAACCCATCATAGCGTTACTTCATATACCAACTGGTCCCTTACAGCTACAGCAAGTTGATTGAGGACGCAGACGTCAACTTCACCTCCATCCTTCATCCTGTCCAAGTTTCATCGTGAGGTCTACTCCAGCTTCTGACACTTCTTCTATGATCATCCTACTCTCCATCGGATAACCTCGGTCTTCATCTACACCCAAGATCGTGATTTAGGAGTCCAGATCTCGGAGGAAGCGGTTAGTCGGACTCAACTAACTCGTTTCTTGGAAACGAGGCATCCGGTCTACAGTGGACAAGTTCAGATCCAGACTGAGGGTCCTTCCTTCCAAGCCCAAGTCAACATAGACCCATCCATCATACAGGACTCAGGTATCAAGTCATCTATAGTCCGAAATGCGGATCCAGATTCCGGAACAGACTTGGGACTCCAATTTCTACTGGATGACAGTAGAGACCGGACTAGGTGATGGAGCCGGTTGCCTACTGAGTGTATTCAACACTACAGATTTAGACCCTGACTCCCGATGGTCGTCACTTCCGGCGTTCCCACCAGACCGTCAATGCCAGTTCAGCGGCACGGCCTTCGTCACTTGAACACAGATAGTTCAACCACTAGAGCACCGTTGGATGGAACTACTCTACCAGTCACCCGGGACCTAGCATTCACTGATGCGGCATTCACAGCTTTGAAGGGCCCATTAGTCCGGCAACAAGTAGTCGGCACATGGATCCCACGACGGACAAGCAACGTATCATCTTCCTTAGAGATATCTACGTTGGAGGGCTGT
>JAVTVY010050252.1:0-23922 GCA_036873755.1 Hanleya hanleyi | reverse complement strand
ATGGTATGGATGGTGGAATGGTAGTGATGGTATGGATGGTAGTGGTGGCATGGATGGTAGTGATGGTATGGATGGTAGTGATGGTAGGAATGGTAGTTATGGTATGGATGGTAGTGATGGTATGGATGGTAGTGATGGTAGTTATGGTAGTGATGGTATGGATGGTAGTGATGGTAGGAATGGTATGGATGGTAGTGATGGTATGGATGGTAGTGATGGTAGGAATGGTATGGATGGTAGTGATGGTAGTGATGGTATGGATGGTAGTCATGGTATGGATGGTAGTGATGGTAGGAATGGTATGGATGGTAGTGATGGTATGGATGGTAGGAATGATAGGAATGGTAGTGATGGTATGGATGGTAGTGATGGTATGGATGGTAGTGATGGTAGGGATGGTATGGATGGTAGTGATGGTATGGATGGCAGGGATGGTATGGATGGTAGTGATGGTATGGATGGTATGGATAGTGAGTGATGGTATGGATGGTAGTGATTACGGGTGTATGGATGGTAGGAATGGTATGGATGGGCAGTGATGGTATGGATGGTAGTGATGGTAGGGATGGTAGTGATGGTATGGATGGTAGCGATGATATGGATGGTAGTGATGGTATGGATGGTAGTGATGGTATGGATGGTAGTGATGGTATGGATGGTAGGAATGGTAGTGATGGTATGGATGGTAGGAATGGTAATGATGGTATGGATGGTAGTGATGGCATGGATGGTAGTGATGGTATGGATGGTAGTGATGGTAACGATGGTAGTGATGGTATGGATGGTAGTGATGGTATGGATGGTAGTGATGGTAGGAATGGTAGTTATGGTATGGATGGTAGTGATGGTATGATGGTATGGATGGTAGTGATGGTAGGAATGGTATGGATGGTAGTGATGGTATGGATGGTAGTGATGGTAGGAATGGTAGTGATGGTATGGATGGTAGTGATGGTATGGATGGTAGGAATGGTAATGATGGTAGTGATGGTATGGATGGTAGTGATGGTAGGAATGGTATGGATGGTAGTGATGGTATGGATGGTAGTGATGGTAGGAATGGTAGTGATGGTATGGATGGTAGTGATGGTATGGATGGTATCACAGGTACATCTTTAATCAAAAGAAACATGTGTACCAAGTTTCATAATCATTCAATGACAGCTGACAACTGCAGCAAACTGTGGTGTACAGATGTACATGTGCACTTCGGCTAAACGCAAAACTCAATCAGTTGCCATAATTTGGAGAAAATTAATATTTCATCTCAAAAATAGCACAAATAAATCCTCCAATCATAAGAAACATTTGTACCAAGTTTAGTAATCATCCAATGAGAGCTGACAACTGCAGCAAACTTATCATGTACATGTATATGTATACATGTAGAGGCCTACATGTACAATTTACCTAAACAGAAAACTCTTCATTTGCCATAATTTGGAGAAAATTAATATTTCTTGTCAAAAATAGCACAGGTACATCCTCTAATCATAAGAAACATGTGTACCAAGTTTCATAATCATCCAATGACAGCTGACAACTGGAGCAAAGTTACCATGTAGATGTATATGTATACATGTAGAGGCCTGTATGTACAATTTACCTAAACAGAAAACTCTTCATTTGCCATAATTTTGAGAAAAATTAATATTTCTTCTCAAAATAGCACAGGTACATCCTCTTATCATAAGAAACATGTGTACCAAGTTTCATAATCATCCAATGACAGCTGACAACTGGAGCAAACTTACCATGGACATGTATATGTACAATTTACCTAAACAGAAAACTCTTCATTTACCATAATTTGGAGAAACATTAATATTTCTTGTCACAAATAGCACAGGTACATCCTCTAATCATAAGAAACATGTGTACCAAGTTTCATAATCATCCAATGACAGCTGACAACTGGAGCAAGTTACCATGTAGATGTATATGTATACATGTAGAGGCCTACATGTACAATTTACCTAAACAGAAAACTCTTCATTTGCCATAATTTTGAGAAAAATTAATATTTCTTCTCAAAAATAGCACAGGTACATCCGCTTATCATAAGAAACATGTATACCAAGTTTCATAATCATCCAATGACAGCTGACAACTGCAAGAAACTTTTCAAGTACAGATGTACATGTGCACTTCAGCTAAATGCAAAACTCATTCATAGGGATTTTAACATTAGAGTACCCCAGGGGTAGTACCCCCAGGTGGCATACCCACCCCCCATATTTTTTATATTTTTTTTATATTTTTTCAAATTTTTCTAGATTTTTTTTTAACTTGCTAAACCAAAAACCCATTCATTTCCAGGCAGGGGACACCGACACCGACACCGACACCGACACCGACACCGACGACGACATCCTCTTTCCCCCTCTCACAATATCTCCCCTTTACTTCGTAAGGCGAGATAAAAATTAATATTTCATCTCAAAAATAGCACAAATAAATCCTCCAATCATAAGAAACATTTGTACCAAGTTTCGTAATCATCCAATGAGAGCTGACAACTGCAGCAAACTTATCATGTACATGTATATGTATACATGTAGAGGCCTACATATACAATTTACCTAAACAGAAAACTCTTCATTTGCCATAATTTTGAGAAAAATTAATATTTCTTTTCAAAAATAGCACAGGTACATCCTCTTATCATAAGAAACATGTGTACCAAGTTTCATAATCATCCAATGACAGCTGACAACTGGAGCAAACTTACCATGGACATGTATATGTACAATTTACCTAAACAGAAAACTCTTCATTTACCATAATTTGGAGAAAAATTAATATTTCTTGTCAAAAATAGCACAGGTATATCCTCTAATCATAAGAAACATGTGTATCAAGTTTCATAATCATCCAATGACAGCTGACAACTGGAGCAAAGTTACCATGTAGATGTATATGTATACATGTAGAGGCCTACATGTACAATTTACCTAAACAGAAAACTCTTCATTTGCCATAACTTTGAGAAAAATTAATATTTCTTCTCAAAAATAGCACAGGTACATCCTCTTATCATAAGAAACATGTATACCAAGTTTCATAATCATCCAATGACAGCTGGCAACTGCAAGAAACTTTCCAAGTACAGATGTACATGTGCACTTCAGCTAAACGCAAAACTCATTCATAGGGATTTTAACATTAGAGTACCCCAGGGGTAGTACCCCCAGGTGGCATACCCACCCCCCCATATTTTTTATATTTTTTTTATATTTTTTCTAATTATTCTAGATTTTTTTTTAACTTGCTAAACCAAAAACCCATTCATTTCCAGGCAGGGGACACCGACACCGACACCGACGACGACATCCTCTTTCCCCCTCTCACAATATCTCCCCTTTACTTCGTAAGGCGAGATAAAAATGATCATTTAAACAAATTGTTATGCTTTGGCAGGGGGTTGTTTCCAAATTTCAATAAAATATGTTATATTTAGCTTAAAATTAATTCCAAAGTTTTTTTACAGGGCATAGATGTCAAGTATATCTGCAGAATATATGCAGATCAATTCAACTGGATACGGAGAGCTACAGGGTAATAATTCAGCATTCTAGAATAACTTTTCTAAAATGTCACACTATAAACATAGGTGTGTGCAAATGAAGAAATTTCAGTTAAACTTGTAACGTGCACGACCTGATATGGTCTCATACCCAAAATATCAACAAATTACAACCCTGATGGCATACAAATCTAATTAAAACGATTTTGTCAGATTTCAGTCATTTCAAAGGAACAATTAAACTTAGGGGCCATCTCATAATTCCAATAATTACTATGTGTCTGGAACCCAACATACAGGGCAAATAGGGATAAATTAAGCTATTTAAGGGAGCTTCTTGAAATTAGGAACTGAGTTCCCTGGTAGGGATGGCATATGCCGGTTATTCAAATGGGATACACCATGCCCACTTTGGTGTTCTGATCTGGATGGCTTAGAGTTCCAGTTAGGCCATTCCCCCCATGCTGCTGCATGATATGGCATAAGCCATCCTTTGTCTGCCGAGTTCCAAACTGTGTGGCATGGAGTTCCTAGGAGCTCCAACACGGCGCACCATGCCACTCTGTTTGGAATGCCTTATGCCAGTTCCTAGTATGCCCCAATTTCAAGAAGCTCCTAACACCATGCTAATAATTAAGAGATCATTTCTAAAAATCATTTTAGCAATGCAGTTCTACAAAAAAACAAAACTGCACATAATCTTACCGAATTATACCAATTAATTATGCTTTACACAAACTTATATATAAATCGGTACATTTCTTTAGTTAAATAAGTCAGTTTGTGTTAAACAAACATAACCTACAATGAGTCATTAACATAAAAAACCAAAAACATGTCAACTAAATTTAAAATATTTACAAAGCTGATAAACCAACGATCAAATGTCCTTAGTGGTTTATTTCAGAGCCAGATACTGATAGCACACATAATGCTTAACACGAAAATATATTCATTCAACACCCATCGTAGGACCATGAAAAAGAACAAACGTGATTCTTGGGAAAATTATGTTTCTAAGATCAATTCACATACTCCTATAACAAAAGTTGGAATATGATCCAAAGAATAAAAGGTAAAAGCTCCAAGTCTAGTGTTCATCATCTCAACGATGGAATCAGGTGTAGAGATTGCAAATAATCTAGGCGAAACAACTGCCAAAAACTCTTCGTCAGATAATTATGTATCTAAGTTTCCAAGTTTCCAGAAAAGAGAAGAAAAAAATGAAATTAAATTCCCCTCCGGTAACCATGAAGGCTACAACGCTATGTTTACAATTGAGGAACTTCATGCTTCTCTCTGGAAAGCTAACGGTTTTGCTGTAGGCCCTGATAATGTCCGTTATCAACTTTTGAAAAATCTACTCAAATCTTCTCTAGGAATTCTATTACGCATATTCAACAGACTTTGGTCAAGAGAAGACTTTCCACCATCAGGGCATAATGCCATCGTTATACCAGTATCAAAGCCTGGCTGACTTTGGTCAAGAGAAGGCTTTCCACCGTCATGGCATAATGCCATCGTTATGCCAGTATCAAAGCCTGGCCGTAACCATACAGACCCTGGTAATTATCGTCCGATTTCACTGACTAGCTGTGTTTGTAAAACAATGAAATGCATGATAAATGATCGCCTTGTTTGGTACCTAGAAACTGAAAAGAAACTTACTGATATTCAAGCTGGTTTCCGTAAAAACAGAAGTACCATTGACCATACCATTGACCATTTAGTCAGATTAGATTCCTATGTCAAGAATGCTTTCGCCAAGAATGAACATGTAGTTTCCATCTTTATTGATTTAGGAAAAACCTATGATACTACATGGAAATACGGGATTCTAAAAGACCTTCACACCATGGGATTAAAGGACCGTTTACCCATTTTCATATTCAACTTTTTGAATGATAGACAATTCCAAGTTCGGTTGGGTACAACCATGTCTGATCATTTCGACCAAGATCAAGATGTCCCACAGGGCAGTATTTTGTCTACTACTCTGTTTAGTATCAAGATCATCAGCTTGGCGGAAGTTTTGAAATATCAATTGATGGTTCACACTTTGTGGACGATTTCAACATTTCGTGCAGTGGAAAAAGTATACGCAATATTGAGAGAACATTACAAATTTGTCTGAATTGAATTCAGAAATGGTGTTCAGAAAATGGTTTAAAATTTTCCAGAATTAAGACAAATACACTTCTGCAGGAAATATTTCCAGCACAAAGATCCAGTACTAACATTAGATGGAACTGAGATCAACGTGGTAAAAGAGGTCAAATTCTTAGGAATGTTGTTTGACCACCGACTAACATCCAAATCGCATATAAATTGCTTGAAAGCTAAGTGGACGAAAGCTCTTGATTTGCTGAAGGTAGTTGCCAACAATAAGTGGGAAGGACATCAGCAAACACTTCTCCATTTATATGGATCACTTGTTCATTCCAAACTTGATTATGGCTCTATTGTTTACAATAGAAATACAGATCGCATAAGGCTGTACAGACGGTTCTAAAGATGGTGAAAGAGTGGCACGTGCCAAAACTAAAACATGTCGACTACCAGATGAAAGTTCGATATTCACTGCAGAGGCAAAAGCCATATTGTTGGCTTTAGAAGGTATTGGATCCAGTAAAAGGAAAAAAATATATCATATTCTCAGATTCACTGTCATGCCTCCAAGCGATTAAAAGTGGAACTTCGACTCATCTCACTATCTTGAGTATTGTACAACTACATGACTGTAGATTTGATCAACAGATTGATATTGGGTTTGTTGGTTGCCTAGTCACGTTGGCATCATAGGTAATACTGAGGATGATAGGGTGGCTATGGCAGCCCTAAATGACGAGGTTGATCCTGCTGGAATCCCATATATCGATTTCAGACCCTCTATCTGTACTTATGTGAGACGGCTGTTTCAATCTTTATGGGATGCTGTGAATAATAACAAACTTCAGGAGTTAAAAAAAACAAAACTGTAGCTATACTGTAGAAACGTTTTGACCAAACCATGATCAGGCGATGTAGAATCAGCCATACACGATTAACTCACGAACATTTACTAAAAAGGAGCCAGTGCCAAGGTGTATTCCATGCCATGACGATCTATATATTCATCTGTGGCCACAGACAACAGCGCCATTTTTTTAATTTTTTCTTGTTCGGATTATTTGCCCTTGACAGTGCTGAGATCAACTTTACATAATGAATATCTGATCATGCACTGATTTACCCCTGGGTATTTTAATCGGAAAACTGTTCATTTAGTTATGCAGTAAACATGGCTGACTTGGCTGAAAATTTCAGGCATAGCTCTCCATACCCCCGTCACACTATTAGAAGTCAATTTAGCTTGAAACTATCCAGGCGCGTTCACTACAAAAATACTTTTTATTTCATGATATGAGTAAAATGATGAATTTATCCGATATTTGGATACGGCCCCTCAGCAATGCCATCGTTTATTCGCTAATGATTTTTTTTTTGTATTATGTAGGATGTCTGGTTACTGTCGATCACATGTATGATAAAATATAACATATTGACTAACAAATGACAAAGTTATGGAAATTTTAGTACGCCTACCTCATTCTTTTAATTCACTAAGTTTTTTCCAGAGCCACCTCTTCAAACCCCGAAATCTCAGCTCTGACCGTGATACAAAATGGCAAACATGGTTTTCCTGGTACTAGAAAGGTATATCTCTCAAAAAAATATGCCAAACCTTTACTCACAGGGGGGTGCAGTAAAAATCGATTTTAAGCCTCTATTGAGAATTGGCTACTAGACTATAAACTAGAGCATAGTCTGAGGGATGCACACAGTTGATCAAAATGATCTGTAAGGCTGCTTACAAGATACCCCCGTAAAGGCATAGATACATGTTGGTGGTTAACGTTTCACGAGTAAGTTGAATGGGATTGCGTCGGGTGGCAGTGGAAATGTTCAGTAAGCATGCTTACAAGATACCCGCCGGATGCACATTTGATAGAAATTGATGAATATTTGTAGTGGAATATAAGTATACATGATGTTATAGTAGTTTATGGTTAAGTTCATTTAGATTGCGTTTGGTGGCGGCACAGTATGTAAGTAGTTGACAATGAAACCTTGCTCGGTCGCGACTGCGGTTAACGGATTGGCTACGCATGTTATGCTCCGGAAAAGAAATGTTATGGATCGACAGAGAAAAGTTTACCTCTAGGTGGCACCACCTGTAGATGCATATGTGCACTCCCAAGCGAGGTCTCATGGTATGGTAGCTGCATACGAAATTTGAGGGAATCTAAGTAGCGGTTGTCAAGTTATGCTCCGGAAATGAAATGTTACGGACCAACTGAGAAAATTCTGCCCATAGGTGGCGTCACCTGTAGACGCACACGCGCCAAACGCAATCCCAAGCGAGGTCTCATGATATGGTAGCTACATACAAAATTTGAGAAGAATCAAATTAGTTGTTGTCAAGTTATGCTCTGGAAACTAAATGTTACGGACCGACAAGAGAAAGTTCTGACCCTAGGTGGCGCCACCTGTAGACGCACATGCGCCAAATGCAATCCCAAGCGAGATCTCGTGGCATGGTATCTTCATACCAAATTTGAGAGGAATCCAAGTAGCGGCTGTCAAGTTATGCTCCGGAAACAAAATGTTACAGACCGACAAGAGAAATTTTTGACCCTAGGTGGCGCCACCTGTAGACGCACATGCGCCAAACACAATCCCAAACGAGGTTTCATGGTATAGTAAGTGCATACGAAATTTGAGAGAAATCCAAGTAGCGGTTGTCAAGTTATGCTCTGGAAACGAAATGCTACGGACAGACAAGAGAAAGTTTTGACCCTAGGTGGCGCCACCTGTAGACGCACACGCACCAAACGCAATCCCAAGCGAGGTCTCATGGTATGGTAGCTGCATACCAAATTTGAGAGAAATTCAATGAGCGGTTGTCAAGTTATGCTCCGGAAACAAAATGTTACGGACGGACGGACAAGCTGAAACCAGTATACGCCCCCTACACTACGTGTATGGGGGGTATAATAACGCCCTTCACCACAATTTCCCTCAGCAATTAATCCTTGTTCATTCACATATGATTTTCTGAATCAGCCTTTAAAACATTATTTCTTGTAGAAATATTTACCTGGGGCACATGAGCAGTTGAAGTCATTTAACAGGTCATTACATGTGGCACCATTAAAACAAGGAGCTGACAGACACTCGTTGATTTCTATCTCACATTGGTCGCCATGGTAACCTGTTCCCTGTGGATGAAATAGTACAAGAGGGTAAATGATCATCTTTCATATACTATCATTTAAAGTCATAAAGTACGTGTTAAAGGTGAAATACTTTGAGGTTTTCCTTTTTATATTTTACACAGTGTAAATAAGGATAGAAATATCGGTCCATCTAATTTGTAAGGTTTTATTTGAAGTAGTTTGTGCGCAAAAAGTTGCACCCCAAGCCTGTACCAACTTTGTAACAATTTTCAAAGGCTACTGATTTGGGAGAAAGCAATTTTCTGAGAGAACCTGTAACATATTGTACAGTTACAGAGGTAGACCGAATGTACAGTTACAGAGGTAGACCGAATGTACAGTTACAGAGGTAGACTTACGGTATAGCTACAGGAGTAGAGTTACTGTAAATTTACAGAGTTAGACTTACCTTACAGTTTACAGAATAGACATACTGTACAGTTACAGAGGTAGACTTACTGTACAGTTACAGAGGTAGACTTACAGTACAGTCACAGAGATAGACTTACTGTACAGTTACAGAGGTAGACTTACTGTACGGTTACAGAGGTAGACTTCCTGTATACGGTAATTCCCCCAATAATTCAATCACAGGAAGTTCACTTTTCAACTCTGTTATTCAAACACAGAGAGAAAGTAACATTCCCATTCTTCATTCAAATTGAAGAAAAGTCATATAATGACAAAATGTGACACTTTGTAGCTGGTGCCATGGAGAATATTGCCAGATCTATGCCATTTTTGCTGCACTTCCGGTGATCGAATTATTAGGGGAATTACTGTATAGTTACAGAGGTAGACTTACTGCATATTTACAGTTAGACTTATCTTACAGTTACAGAATAGACATACTGTATAGTTAGAGAGGTTGACTTCCTGTAGTTACAGAGTTAGATTAACTGTACAGTTACAGAGGTAGACTTACTGTAAATTTACAGTTAGACTTATCTTACAGTTACAGAATAGACTTACTGTACAATTACAGAGGTTGACTTCCTGTAGTTACAGAGTTAGACTTACTGTACAGTTACAGAGGTAGACTTACTGTACATTTACAGAGGTAGACTTACTGTACAGTTAACAAGGTAGACTTACAGTCCAGTTACAGAGGTAGACTTACTGTAAATTTACAGAGTTAGACTTATCTTACAGTTACAGAGTAGACATACTGTATAGTTACAGAATAGACTTACTATACAGTTACAGAGGTAGACTTACTGTACAGTTACAGAGGTAGACTTACTGTAAATTTACAGAGTTAGACTTATCTTACAGTTACAGAGTAGACATACTGTATAGTTACAGAATAGACTTACTATACAGTTACAGAGATAGTCTTACTGTACAGTTACAGAGGTAGACTTACTGTACAGTTACAGAGGTAGCCGTTGACCAAATCCAAACATTGTCCTGTGTGTTCACAAGGGGAATTGTCACATTCATCAATATTTACTTCACATCTGAAATAGAACAATGCCAAAATAAATTAGACATTCTTAGAAGAATTTTTATTAGAATGGTAGACATGGTCATGACGGCAGTAATATAGCAACACTTTCTAGTCAAACAAGTTTGAGATAGTGTATTCTTCTTTCCTCCAAGTTCGAAATCCTGTTAGATATCATGAGTTTGTAGTTTTCAACAGGAGAAAATATAACTAAGGTATATATTCTCCCAGGGATACCAGGTGGCACCACTGACAAGTAACCAGCTGGTAATGTTACAATGAAACAACAATTATAATGAAAACCTGAGCAGCTGAAGTCCTCAGACATTGAAACAATTGATTTGGTTTGGAACCGTAACATTCAGTACCCGTCATGGAGAGCAATCCAGTGGCTATAGGTACCCACAATTACCAAATTTGTCCTAATCCAGTCAGGTTTTCAACAGTTATTGTCTGGGAACGAAATGTAAACTTGGCCAACAGGAGGCATCACCTATACGTGGATCGGCATGAAAAACAATCCGAAGCGACATGTTGAGGCAGGGTACCCACATACCAAATTTGGATAGAATCCATTCAGGCTTTCAAAGGATATTTGTATGGAAACTTGGAAAATTTTAACTTGGCCCCCAGGTGGCGCCAGCTACAGGCGGATCAGTGTGAAAAACTGATCATGACGTCAAGCCTTAATTCTCTCTCTCAGCATGAAAAACAATCCCAAGCGAGATCTTGAGGCAAGGTATCCACATACAAAACTTGGAAAGTATCTGTTCAGTTTTTCGAAAGTTATTGCCCAAAAACAAAATTTTAACTTGGCTCGCAGGTGGCACCACCGATACATGAATCAGCATGAAAAATAATCCCAAGCAAGATCTTGAGGTGGGATACTCACATACTACATTTAAAAAGAATCCGTTCATTTTTCCGAAAGTTATTGCCCAAAAACTAAATTTTAACTTGGCTCCCAGGTGGCTCCACCTATACATGGATCGGTGTGAAAACACTCTCAAGTGAGATCTTGGGGCGAGGTACCCACAAACAAAATTTAAAAAGAATCCATTCAGTTCTTCAAAAGTTATTGTCCAGAGGCAAAAGTTTAATTTGGCCCCCAGGTGGCGCCACCTATAGGCAGATCGCATGAAAAACAATATCAGGTGAGATCTTGAGGCGAGGTACCCACATACCACATTTGAAGAGAATCTGTTCAATTTTTCAAAAGTTATTTTCCGGAAACAAAATTTTAACTCGGCCCCCAGATGGTGCCATCTATAGGCGGATCGGCATGAAAAACAATACCAAGCAAGATCTTGAGGCGAGGTACCCACATACCAAATCTTAAAAGTTATATTCCGAAAACAAAGTCGGACGGACACACGCTACGACGGATGGATGGACCCCAATACTATAGTCCCCCTTTAGCCCTTTGGGCGTCAGGGGAATTCCATGTTATTTTTCTTGGCAATGGTGACATCCTGTAGGCATAGGTGAATTAGAAATTATTATGTATGTGCTCTAGGGGACTTTCACATCTCATTTCTTCATTCAAAATTTGTCAGCAATACACAGATGTTTTTCAGGTAGTGAAAGAACGGTAAAGAGAGAAATATTATCTGGGTGACTGACATTCAGGGGAAACAACTTACGCGTACAGAAGTTATAAAATTATAACCTCTACAAGTGACAAAATCTTCACTGTTTACAAAATGAAGTCACATTATAAGACATGTTGACATACCTGTCCCCCTCATAACCAGAGTAACAGTCACAGGTATAGGACAGGTAACCATCCACACAGATACCAAACACACATGGGCTCGAGCCACACTCGTTGATTGCTTCCTCGCACAGATCTCCCCGGAAACCTGACAAAATAAATGATATGAATAAAACAAAATTATAAGAAACTAACAGGGAATCAAGGAACTTTATAAACATAAGAACATGATGATTAAAATACACATCAAAAGATGCTCTGAGTAAAATTTGATGATTTAAATATTGCACCAGGGACCGTATAATAAAGGGGACTGGTGATCGGCTTAAGATCAAAGGTTCAAAAGTGTGAATTGCTCGGATGTTCTATGCGGATCACGTGACCTCGAGCGGGAGACTCCAGAGAAAATTTCTCCAGATTGACGCCATTTTGTTTTTTTGTTGAATATACTTCTTGCAATTCTTGGATTATTTTGAGGCTCACAGATATAGTTCGTGTCTTTTATGCTTGAAACAGGGTAAATAACATATTTATATACTTATTTCTGTCAACTTTATGCCGATATTTTCAATTTCAACTTTTCAAAGTTTGTTGATTGTCGGTGCGACTTATCCACCGGGATAGCTGGAGGGAAAATCGGATGATAGCAATATGCACAACCTGTTTGTATAAACATGTAACAAGATATCTTGACAAAAAAGATCTTTTTCATGTTGATAGGTTATATTCTTTCGTCTGTTGTACATTTCTCGACAATGTGCAATCGAAAACTGCTATGTGAAGTTGAAATGCGAAACGATGGAAAAAAATCTTTGAAAAAATTAACAAAACAGCGGTCTGGCAGCGATGCATGGACTCGGCTGGAGCTGAAAACGTTGGCAGCCACGGCTGACTACGACCCACAATATGTCGTTTCGCCTGGAGCGAAGCGCCTCGCCGGGCCGTGCATTAGAGCTTCTGAACATGCAATGAACATGCCTTCAAAGACATTACGGTAATTCCTCTAATAAATCGATCACCCTATCGGTATTCGATCACCCCCGATTTTTGCCGAAAAATACGATCGGAAGTTGTAATAATTCAATCACCCCCGATTTTCACAAGATCCCGTTTGTAATAATTCGATCACCCGCCAAATGTGCCTACCGTTGACGCGTATCATTGACACTGGAAAAATACAGTGCGAGACATGATAGAAACATATATACAGCATCATTACCAAGGCGTATGGCGGGCGAAACAACTTTAGACCTAGAAAAGGACTTATTAATTAACAGGACCAAAAATAATTAAGTGGGTTTCATGATAAAATAAGACGAATGCACTTCCGGATGACGGAGAATAGTCTGTTGTTTACCTCACAGGCCTCCTGCTGAAGTTGGTCAAACAGAGATCGCGTTTGATAACAGTGTTATTCAGCTCATGCTCGAGTATTCACAAACTCCAATTAGCTGCATTGTATTGAATCACACCTTGCATGAATATAATTTAAAACAGCTCGCTTGTATGCCGATTAGGTTTCACAAATACTGGTATTGAAAACTGGTCACTTGCCGATTCATTCCACAAAATGCCATTGTTGTTTGCCCGGCTTTGTTTGGATAATTCCGTGGATTAAACAACATATCTGATTATTCTGCCTCAGTCTAGGATCACAATCTTGATTGATTGCTGAACTGGGGATGTTCATGCCATATGATTTACACCTTCGATGATAAACTTCATTCACTAAGTTCACGATATACCAAAACGGTGATCTTTGTCGCGCTGGGCTTTGCACATCTGTACTTTTCGACTCGACGAGCCAGGTTATTAGCGACTTTGACTTTTCAGAAGTTCCCATTTGAACCCCTTTTCACTGGCAATTTCCCATGCAGTAGGTGAAGCCAAGCAAAGATAAACCCCTTCTTCACCCCAGATGAGTGACTTGCCCATTAATATGTAAATAGGGTCTGAATTACCAGTGATTTTCTGAGAGGGCTGGCCATATTACTATGGAGGTGAAGCTGACACCCCTATTGGACAAATCGACTTGGAAGTGTCCAGTTTGTGTTGTCTGGCACAAGGCCAAAACTCAAGTTGAGAGTCCCAGCCAAGTGAGAAAAAATAAAAAATTTACAAGTAATTTTTACATTTTTAAGCTAAAAACCTACCTTACTGACATATGGGTATAGTGCCTAGCACCCCTACTCAAGTAAAGAAAATGAAATATCCCACAGTATATCCTGTGCCACTGCCCATGCGCGACTATCCCTAGGCCATGCACTTCCTCTCCTACACCTCGTGGTAGTGTCCCTAGCGGGGAGGCTGGGCGGGACAATCCCTGTCAGTAAGGTAGGTTTTTAGCTTAAAAATGTAAAAATTACTTGTAAATTTTTTATATTTTTTACGCAATAAAAACCAACCTTACTGACATATGGGTAGAATACCACACCCGGATGGCGGGAGAAAAAGAACCCAAACGGGAAGACGCATGAGCAGAGAAACAGGTAGTCAGCCTTGGAACTCAGGCTGAACAAAATCCCAAAGGGACAGGACTGCCGGAATTCCTAAGAGATAAGCCCCAGTGAATCATTAGAATGTTCACCTAATATATCTCCTGCACCGAGGAACCTATGGAACCTCGGTGTAACAGCCAACTAAAATGGAGGAGTCCAACATGCCCCCCCCCTTTTTTAAATGTGGGGTGGAATAGTAAGACACTCACCATTAAAAACAGGATAAAAACACTAAGTTCTTAGTGCGCCCCTGATGCCCCGGCCCTGGTGATCCGCTGTGCTGTCACCAAAGGCCCCAACGAGTAGACATCATCCTGGCTTACGGTCATGTCCCTAAGGTAGTATGCCGCAAAAGTGGTATTGGAGCGCCAGTAGCAGGCCTTCATTATATCCGTCACGGACCTATTGGACCACAGAGGCCAAGAAGCCGCTATTGCCCTGATCTCATGAGCGGAGACTTTTACTAACCCTGCCTGTGTGGGCGACACCCCAATATAAGACATTCTAATCGTTTTGGAGAGCCAGGAGGAGATCGTATTTTTTGAAATCTCCTGCTGGCTCCGAGGTCCGAAAGGTATGAACAACCGTCTCCTCCCTGCCCGCAGGTTCTTGGAACGATTAACATACACTGCAAGAGCTCGAACCGGACAATATAAGTTGTCGTCCTCGAGACCTTGCGACAAAAAATTTGACAGAGCTGGGATCCTGAACTCCCGAGATGAACAATCATAGAGGGATTGATTCTTCGCCACAAACTCTGGTAAAGTTGTAAGCAGAACATAGGACCAAGTCCTGTCATGCTTAATCTCTCTCGCATCAATAGCATGCAACTCGGAAACCCGAGCTGCAGATGCGAGAGCCAACAGAAAGGCAGTTTTGTAAGACAAAAACTTCAAATCGGCTGAAGATAAAGGTTCAAACGGAGGTTGAGCCAATCGCCGCAGAACCAATGCTAAGTCCCATTTCGGTAACTTAGGTGCAGTAACTTGTCTTGAGATCCTAAAAGATCTGATCAAGGAAGTAAGATTAGGATCCCTCGCCGGGTTTATACCGGTAGAAAGAGTAATGATCCTAGAAATCGCCGATCGATAACCATCCACCGTGGAAGGAGCCAAACCCCGATCCTCAAACAAATACAGGAGAAAATCCGCTATTTGCTGAACAGAGGCTTGATTTGGATCCATGTGTCGAGAGACACACCACTGCTGAAAGATGGCCCACTTCGACTGATAGCAGTCTGAAGTGGAGTCCCTAGTGGAGGACACCATCTTCCGGGCAGCCTCCGCCGAAAAGCCCGCTTGAGCGAGTTGATTGCGGAGCACCTGCACACGTGGAGGTTGAAGCGACTGGGTTGTTGATGGAAAATCGACGACCTTGGTTGTCGCAATAGCTTTCCCCAAGACGGAAGTTGCCTGGGGTCGTCTATTAGAAGTTCTAGCAAATCTGGAAACCAGGGACGAGCCGGCCACCATGGTACCACTAGATACAGAACACAAGGATTTGTCCTGATCTTTTGCAGAACTAGAGGAAGGATGGCAGCGGGAGGAAAGGCGTAAGCTATCATTCCCGTCCAATCCTGAGATAGAGCATCCACTGCCACTGCCATTGGATCGGGGACCGGAGACATGTACAGTGGCAGTTGGTTGTTCAACCGAGTGGCAAACAAGTCTATCTGGGGCATCTCCCAGATTTGGGAAACCCGAGATAGAATGTCCGGGTGTAATTGCCACTCGGTCGAGATCACCTGATTCTTCCGAGACAATGTGTCGGCTAAGACGTTCAGGTGTCCCGGTATGTGTCTGGCACGAAGCGTCGTGTTGTTCTGCCAACACATGTGAAGTAGGGTCTCGGTCTGTTCCAGTAGGAGTAGCGACCGAGTCCCTCCCTGCTTGTTTATGTAGGCCACCACCGTGGTGTTGTCGGTGGCGACCAAAACTGTTTGACCCCGGAGCTCGCCGTACCAAGCCTGAACAGCACGAATAATTGCCATGAGTTCCAAGACATTGATATGGGAGCAAGCCTCCGTCGGAGTCCACAAGCCGGATGTCGACATGGAGTCGAGGTGGGCCCCCCAACCCTTCATCGAAGCGTCCGTGAACAAGTGACAAGTTGGACGAAACGGAAGAAGGGTCACACCCTGCATCACATTGAGGGGGTCTAACCACCAACGAAGGTGACGTTTGACATCCCCTGTGACAGGAATCATAGGATTCAGTGACCTCCTGACCCAATGATGATTTAGAAATCTCATTAAGGGCCTCAGTTGCAGTCGACCTCTCAGAGTGACATCCTGAGTGGAGGTCAGTAGGCCGATCAGTGATGCAAAGGTCAAGGCCGACTGACGAGAAAATCGGAGAAACAGAGGAATCTGTTCGTTGATTTTCTGCCAGCGTGCCTGTGGGGGACGTGCCAATGCCAGGTTGGTATCGTAGGATACCCCCAGAAAGGTACGTTGTTGGGCCGGTGTTAGCTCCGATTTGACCTCGTGTGGGAGATAACCCAAACATTCGAGGATGTGCCATACGAACATCGTATCGCAATGGAGCTGGTCCCTGCACATGGAACGGATCAAGGAATCGTCTAGATAGAAATGATACTTGATTCCGCGGTTGTGCAGAAAGGACGCTACCGGACGAAACACTCTGGTGAAAACCCAAGGGGAAGTGGACAACCCGAACGGAAGAACCTGAATTTGAAACCGGCGAGAGCCGACCTGAAATCTGAGGAACTTCCGGTAGGCGGGGTGGATCGGAATATGCAAATAAGCATCCCTGAGATCCAACGAGGTCATCCACTCCCCTTTGGTCAGAGCGTTTCTGATTGAACGGAAAGACTCCATGCGAAAATGCGGAGGCCGCCGCAGGTAGACTTTGTTCAAGGTGCGCAGGTTTATGACCATGCGCATCTCCGGTGAATCTCTTTTGGGAACAAGAAACACCGGAGAGTAGAACCCCGGGGTCAGATCTGACGACAGGAGTTCTATAACTGCTCCCTTCTGAATTAATTTGTCGACCGAAGCCTGTAATTCTAGAAGGTGCTGTCTGCGTATAGGAATACGAGACATTCTGGGAGCAACAGTTAATGGGGGGTCCAGAATAAACTCCAGACGGTATCCGTACCGTAGAATACGTATGACCGCTGGATCCATCCCCAGATACTGCCAGTTCCGCCAAAACTCTTGTAGTCTTCCGCCTACCGGAAGAGAAGAGTCGGGCGGAACCGGGAAGCGAGACACTTCGTGGTTCCGCCATGCTGTGAGCTCCACAACATGGCTGGGAACATCACCGACGTGACTGTTGCTTAGCCGAACCCGGACCAGACTTGCCTTTGCGTTTCTTAGTTCGGGATTTCTGCTGCTGATTACCCGAATCCTTAGCAGTCTGACCTGATGATGAAGGTACAGAAAGCTTGGGAATCTTATAGGGCGGACCAGAAGAAGATCCTTTAGATCTCTTACCGGAACCGGAAGTACCTGCTCTTATATCGCTGTCAGTCTTAGCCTTAGCCATTTGATCAGCAAGAGAAGGTAACACTCCATTAAACAGCAGAGAAGATGCTGGTGACTGCTCCTTCATAGTCCTTAAGACCACATCAGGAGTATAGTTCACCATGGTTGGCAAGTAAGCCAAACGTCTTAGGTGTACCAGCATAGCAGAATTATACGCTGACAAAGCTAATTGATCTGCATTAGCATTAGAGGCAACGTTTCTGAAGTCCGTTAGCAAAGAAATTTCTTCTTGAATGCTAGCGGCCACTGAGGATGATTTTAGCCTCTCAATCACTGAGGAAATGGATGTCAAGAACCAGTCCATATGTGATGAAATAGCTACACCCTGACGGGAAACTTCCTCTAATATAGAAGCTTGTTTCCCCGATAACTCAACCGTGACCTTGCCCGGAGCTTTGTTTGTGTCCCCTTTGCAGACATCCACAAAATCCGGGTCAAGGTCGGCGGCCTTGAAATCGAATGAGGAACCATGAATGGTATAGGCACGCGACTAGGGCTTCTCCACAGGAAAAGGAGCATTGGAAGCAGCCGGACGAAACAACGCCCTGGCCCCCATCCGCATTTGCCTTTCCTCCTGGGATTTGGGCCTAGCTAAAACCGACTTAAACATTTCCGTAAGACCATAAATAGCCTTAGAAGGAGGAAGTGATGTTATAGTACGGTTATCAGTAGGCGGTACATAAGCCATCGTCGACAAACGCCTAAGTGGTGGCGGTGGAGGACGCTCCATATCTGGAAAAAGCATATATATGCTGGCCAGAATATCCGAATACTTCCTCGAATCTTCGTCTTGATCTGGGTCAAGGTCAGAAGAAGGAGTAACGGAAGGAGGAGGTCGGTGACCTGGATGATGACTCGACAGATCCAACACATGTGAAGGTGACACAGGTACAGGACCATGCATGGCGTTATGCACTCCCTGCGGCACCTCCAAAAGTAATTGTCTATAGTAAGTCAATTCGGCTTGTTGCTGATTCAACCGTTGGATAATATCAGCTCGAACCGGGTCATGACCTACAGACAATTGGGTTGGAACTTGCCGATGAGCCAAGAGTTCAGACGCAGTGGAAACCATTGGGGCTTGCCCCATTATTCCAGGACGAACTGGTTGACTGGGCCACATACCAGGAAGTGATGACCTAGATTGCATATATGGCGGTTGAGGACGAACAGCCCTCTGGCCAAGCAAACGAGGCTCACCTGAAGGCCGGAAGTGGATATCTGGTATAGAAGGTGAAGGTCGACTGATACTCTGTGTCAGATTTACGACCGACCCCGCAACCGAATAACCATGGGCCCGTTGAGGTTGACCTAAATTCAGGGGGTGCTCGTTCTTTTGAGGAACCCCTTGAAAAGTAGGCCGTGACCTCACGGCTGATGATATAGATGGCACTAGGATAGGCCGAGCAGGCTGACCTAGATAATATGGTTGACCCGACTGACCAGCAAAATAAGCCATATCAGAATATGGACTGCTAAATTGAGGTCGAGTGTAAACACTCTGATCGGGAAATTTAGGCACAGGTGCCTGATAACCATATGCCATCACACCAGCTATGCTATAATCCGCCACATCTGTTGACGTAAGTAGGTCACCGGAAGTCGTAGTTGTCCTTGACATCTTCATCTGGTCCATGGCTACCCCCGAAGGAAGTAACTGCCCTGACCCCATTTCTGTATGTAGGTCAGAAGCAGAAACTCGAGACTGACTAACAGAAGACTTCAAAAGGGCCGAAGTCAAAAGTAGGTCAGAGTCAGTAGCAGACACTTGACCTGCAGAAACCGACACAATAGGACAAGCTAGTCCCGTGTGTGGCTCTGAAGTCGTATGTCCATCTGTAGTACCAACGTCTGCAGCATGGCTCATCTCTGAAGGTGACTCTGTCAGGTTGACCTCTACCACAACATCTGTTGATTTGCCAGAGGTCACGTCGTCCAATCTCCCCAAGACCTGCACTGGTTTAGTCTTCTTCCCTGAAAGATCAGAAGGAAACAAACTAGTGGGGAAAGAAATAGGTGGTTGATCTTTATTTAACAATGAGACCAAAGTCCTATACTGAGGGGGGTCCGCCAACACAGTACTCTGAACCGTCTCGCTCCCGTGAGAGCGGGAAGGTTGAGGAACAAAAGACTCCACTCCTGTGTTCACAGTAACAATAGAACCGGTTTTGGCATATGCCCCTTCAAGGTACGATTGGAAAACATCATTAGGCCATAGCTGACATTCACTGCACTTAGTGAACTGGTTACAAAAATGGCCACGGCATGGCGGGCAAGCTGAATGGTGATCAGAGTCTGGCTTCTTCTGGCCACAAATACAGCAGAATTTTGACGCCATATCGTTTCAATTCAATTGAATACTTCCCAGCAGTCGTCTTATAGATGACTTGAACCAATTTAGATGACTCTGTGGTCTATGGAAAGCTGTAAATCTTCACTTTAACTGGAGCTTTTTCTAAGCACTACTCTACAGCACGGAGGAAGTAAAGGAGAGGAAGTGCATGGCCTAGGGATAGTCGCGCATGGGCAGTGGCACAGGATATACTGTGGGATATTTCATTTTCTTTACTTGAGTAGGGGTGCTAGGCACTATACCCATATGTCAGTAAGGTTGGTTTTTATTGCGTAAAAAATAAGGTTCTTTGATCTTGGATTGAGAATGTGACATTTAAGACTACACGAAACCACATTCCAGGCAGGAGTTATCCAGTCCATTATTATTCAAATTATCCAGAGCTAGGGTTAGTCCAAATTGTTTACAATATGCCAAACAAGGCAGAGTGTGGGACCAGGTTAGATTGTACAACCCTTAATTGACAGGCTGGCTTGTCTCATTTCAAAGCTGTGATGAATTTTGTTGATAATGGCCCAGTCTAAACTCTTGTATACAAATTGAAGAGCCCCAATATTCTGAATGGTTTTCACTCATTGTCAGAAGGCTATATTCACTGCAATTAATTAATGAAGTGACGTCTAATAGAAATTAACATTTGTGTGGGTATGTGTTCATTTCATTTCCCTGCATCACATTTTTGCTGAAATGAAACAAAGCAATACATTTTTCCCGTTCACACAAACTATTATCACAGCGGGGATCAACTGGGATGAACAGATTTCAACAGAGACTGTGTGCACAACGAGGCTCAATGGGGGATATTCAGAGGGGGGCCAGCATCCATGTCTATTAACGTCTCCCCATAGTTCAAATGAAATACTCGACGACTCCCTTTTTGCAGTCAAAACATATGGGAGAGATCTTGCAAATCTGAAGAAATAAAACACAGGAAGGAAGCAATCAGAGATTGCTCAATTGTATGCCCCCCCTTCCGCTTTAATCCGACACTGCCCCGCCATTGTTCTGTTGTTTATTGGTTGGTGGAGGCCTAATTTGGATAATTATACAAATTCTGTTTCTGTCACTTTTTTTGCCATGCCTCACATAATACATATTCCAAGTATCAGCCAACAAGTGATAATACGATGTTTCGATGCAAGATGGTCGCCAGGGCTTTCGCCAAATCCGAAAATGTGACCTGGTTATGAGACCTACATTCCTTGGGAGTATATTGTGGTGAAATTATGAAGCGATCAGTGAACTTTGAATTTTGCACCCAATTCACTCTTTTTGGGGCAACTTCATACTTTAATTTCAGGACCTATGTTGTCTGCTTTGGAATGCAGGATAACATATAATATAGCCATTTTTCTGGTTCAAATCGGTTATGGGTTATTTGTCCAGCCTGGACAAATGAATATATCCCATTCACTTTAGTTTTGATAAACAAAGGGCCATAACTCTTGAAAATATAACCGAAAGCAGAGAAACTTCACGCTGCACACCAATGGGTCACTGACCACATATCATGCAAATTTCATACTTGTCCATACAATATTAACCGAGATCCAGCCCTACAAGTCTCAAAGATTTGAAGAAAAAAGGGCCATAACTGTTGAAAATATACGCGAAATGTGGAGAAACTTCACGCTGCACAACTACAGGGCACTGACCACATATCCTGCAAATTTCATAATTGTCCATACAATATTAACCGAGATCCAGCCCGGACAAGTCCCAATTCACACAAATTTGAACAAAAAAGGTCCATAACTCTTGAAAATATACGCGAAATGCGGAGAAACTTCACGCTGCACAATTACAGGGCACTGACAACGTATCCTGCAAATTTCATAATTGTCCATACAATATTAACCGAGATCCAGCCCGGACAAGTCCCAATTTACGAAGAATTCAGGAACAAAGGGCCATAACTCTTGAAAATATAAGCGAAACATGAAGAAACTTTACGCTGCACAACTGTGGGGCACTGACCACATATCATGCAAATTTCATACTTGTCCATACAATATTAACCAAGATCCAGCCCGGACAAGTCTCATTCACAGAGATTTCAGAAAAAGGGCCATAACTCTTGAAAATTATACCCGAACTCGGAAAAAACTCAACGCTGCACATCTACGAGGCACTAGCCACATTCCATGCAACTTTCAATCCTGTCCATCAAATATTAACTGAGATATTGCTCGGACAAGAAATTCGGACGGACAGACGGACGGACGGACAAAGCGATCGCTATATGCCCCCCCCCTCTAGTTAGAGGGGGGGCATAATAATGGCTCCCTCGACATACGAGTTGCCCACAAAGTACTACAAGGCGGAAGCCCTCAAAGGGACAAGTAGAGGAAAACTTTTAATAATTACCCTTCCATATCATCTGTTTATTAAAGAGAATGACAGACATCGGAAATACCACTTAAATTGCCGTTAAATTATGTTCTAATGATCTGGGACGATATTCGTCCCAGAAATGATCCAGTAGGTGCATGGCAAGTAGACGGGCATTTTCGCCTCCAACCTCCTTCTAATGAGAACCCAGGTAGTGAATTCTGATCATAGTTCTATCATTTGGAGAATTTGCAATAACAAAAACTGAACCTTTAGTGTTTTATTTCTGTGTCAATGCCTATCGTTATTCACGATTTTGTTATACAGAGTTCGTTGATTACAAGTGTGTCATGCTACAAATTATAACCAAGTAGCATTCTCTCAAATAATATTCACCGTATTGACCAATTAAGGGAATAGGTCAATGTGTTTTATTTGATATACAACGAAGGAAACTTAACAAGCATTCCATAAAGTGTCGTGTGTAGAAAACTGTGGGATCAACGTGTATATTTCCCCCCGACGCGATCAAGTTAGGATAAAATTAGGAGTCCCATGTGTATACATTTTTCCGCCATGCTGAGAAAAAAACTCAAAAAACTTTTGCGGCAACCGGTATGACAAAACAACTATTCTGAACCGAATATTGCATCTCTGATAGTTTGTGAAAAGTATTGTATGATTTGATTGGCATGTAGTAAAGTTTTGCGTGGATACACCACACGTCTTCTGTATTTTACTTAGAACACGTTTCCATTCATGACCGAGATGACCTAAATCGAGGACGCACGTAGGCCTAACATGAAGAGGCAGTCTGACAACATGCGCGAGTATAGTGTAACTCGTGAACTGACGATTTATCGATAAAAGCGTTGTTTTACATATCCGATCATAGTTTCCGAAAAATCGTTGGTGCAGGTCAATCAAAAGACAATTATCCAGCTATCATAATAATATTTACTATAATTTATCTTTTGGAGCCGCGTTTGGAAGCAACAGCGGGTTATGGCAACAACAACAACATCACACAAATTACTAAAACTTACAATTCGATCACCCGCATTTTTCGGGATTTGTCACTTTCAATGATTTGCAATAAATCGATCACCCCTATTTTTTATCACCTCAAATATCACTTCCGGTGATCGAATTATTAGGGGAATTACCGTAAGCCGATCACCAGTCCCCTTCATTATACGGTCCCTGATTGCACACAGAGCAGTTACAGTCGATTTCATCTCAGTGTTTCAGCAGCCTTTGGAACTGACCATACGACTCTACATCCGT
>JAVTVY010050251.1:0-23664 GCA_036873755.1 Hanleya hanleyi | reverse complement strand
ATGCATTCGTATGCTAATCGAAATTCACAGATATTTCCTTCGGTATAAAATCCGGCGCACACGAGAGATATCAGCTGAGCTAACGGCCTCAATTGCCTGTCAGCTCTGTTGTTGTTTCAGCGCACACGGTGAGCAAAAGTTTCAAGAAATTGATTTCATGTTCCCGCATAACGTCTTCTTCAAGTCCATTTTGAAGAGTCGAGCGTATGAATCGAGTCAAAATAACATGCCATTCATTGGCCTGTCCGGTAAAACTGCTGAGCTGTTTGGCTTGCGTTCACCGCACACGCTGCTCGCGAAGCGAAATTAGTTTGATATTTTTCCCCCGGCCTCGCGGTTCAGCCAATGAACTATAAGAAAAACATATGTGTGTGCATATTAATAAAGGTTGTAGAAAATGGGCGCCTAAAAAATGAACACATTTCATTACACTGTAGCGAATTGTTGCCAGTGCACGCGTGAGTCAGTGCGTTTTCATATCCACCTCAAATTGACACGGAGAATTTCGTTACCATTGCCAGTAAATTGTAAGTTTATTGCGGAAAGAATTGATATTCCATAAATTCCTGCGGGAAATAGGAAGTACACATATATAAAGAATATTGTCTTGGTTAGCAAGCATACATATTTTACGATATTGTGAATAACTGTGAGCCCATAAGACGTTCTGGTTGCTGAGATTTGAATTTTTGAAGTTTGGCAATTTTCTGACTTCGAGCTTCGAATACCCACGGCCATATTTGTTGGAAGCCGGTTTTTCGTTTGTCATGATGGAAAATCATTAATTAATCATATTTTGAGATATATTTCTCAAGACAACCTTGTATTCATTGAAAATATAAATCGGCGAGTAGTAGACGAAGGGAAAATTGGAAAGTACTGACCATACCCCAGACTACTTCATATGCATATCACGGCCTTAAGGCCTATGTAAGATGTAATCTACTTCACAGTTTAGTAGTATAAAAAGCGCAAGTCCTATTGACCTTGCCCCTTTCCAAATAAATAAAATCGGATCTATTTTACAGGAGTATATACGCAGGTGACGTGGGTTGTGACGTCACTTCCGGGTTTTCACTAAACACTACCTCCAAACATAGAAGAGTTCCAATTTTTTCCCTTAGACGTCCGTATGTTCATCCTCCAAACCCACAAGAGTTCCAATGTTCAACCGCCGGGGTGTTTTCCCGCCCCAGCGCGCCGCAGCGCGCGCGCGTCATCCCGCGTCATCCCCGGCAGTGCGCGCGCGCGGACGCGGGTCAAAAGGTCAAAGGGTCACCTCCAGGTCAGACGGTCCAATGTCCAATGAGACAATGTTGCGGCATCGCTATAGTCAGAGCTTGAGCACAAAAAAAAAAAAAAGGGGGATTCTAGATAAACCTGGGAAAGATGGGCAGGTCCATTTGGACCAATCAGCGGTCGAGAAAAAGAGCCAATCAGCCGTCGAGAAAAAGAACCAATCAGCGATCGAACAATCAGCCAATCGAATTGGGGTATTCACGGTGTGCTTTCGCTGACGTCCGCGCCCACATCTGGGTTCTTGTACACCCGGGTAATGTTTTTCTGGACATGGATGGGTTACCTTTGGCTCCATTCTAGGCCACTGATTGACTAATACGGTGTTCAAAGCCACTTTCATGCATTATGCTCATAGAACTTATAGTCATAATCTATACGTGTTGGACGAGCCTCTTCACTCACCGTATACACGTACCTCAATGAAATGCCCGCTCCAAACCTAGACCAAAGACACGTACTTGGTCTGTAGGCTGATTTCATTGGCTCTCTATTTTTACTATAGTTCTCTTGCATTCTAACCTTGATGGGTTACCTAGAACTTATAGTCATCAACATAATCTATACGTGTTGGACGAGTCTCTTCACTCACCGTATACACGTACCTCAATGAAATGCCCGCTCCAAACCTAGACCAAAGACACGTACTCGGTCTGTAGGCTGATTTCATTGGCTCTCTATTTTTTACTATAGTGCTCTTGCATTCTAACCTTGATGGGTTACATTTTGGCCCCATCCTACACCACTGATTTCAGTTTGACTGAATCTCCACATTGGGCATTAATGCATTAGGAATAAAACACACAAGACAGGGTTTTTTGGTGAGATCTCATTTTTTTATTCACTGAACAACAACAACGTGAGAACAACCACGTG
This sequence comes from Hanleya hanleyi, assembly GCA_036873755.1. NCBI lineage: Eukaryota > Metazoa > Mollusca > Polyplacophora > Lepidopleurida > Hanleyidae > Hanleya > Hanleya hanleyi. Next base: position 21,492 of record JAVTVY010050251.1, on the reverse strand, counting down.
AAAACTCAAGCCCAGAACAAGGGGCTTGTCATTAACTGAAGCCCAGAACAAGGGGCTTGTAATTAACTGAAGCCCAGAACAAGGGGCTTGTACATTGAAGCCCAGAACAAGGGGCTTGTAAACTTAAGCCCAGAACAAGGGGCTTGTCATTAACTTAAGCCCAGAACGGGGCTTGTAGATTGAAATGATGGGCGGCCCAGTCATAGACGAGTACATCGCGGTCCTCGGCCTGGGGGTACTCGTCAAACATCTGTACGATGGTAGATAAGGGTCTTCCCCGGCATCGATGGTACAGGTAAAACAAGCAATATTGTCCGCACACGCCACTGGTCAGGCTTTGCAACGTTTGATTGTTCCAACACCACGTCTCTGTGCCTTGATCCATGAAGTCTGTTAAATCGGGATGGAGGGGTGGCAGACCGTACGGGTCAAAGTATTCGCCCTGCTCTTCTGTCAAGTACACGGCCACCCAGTGTTCACCGGGCCGATCCATCGGGTCCGTGTTGAGAACGTAAGCAGCAGGATACACACGGTCTAATGGAAACACATCTCGGGCGAACACCCCTTGAAAGACCCTACGTGTCTCTGGGTCATTCTCCAGCACGGTGGTTATCTGCTCTGTATCCATGTTAGGTGGAGAAGTCACACAGGACGTTGCGCGCCTTGTCCACTTGAATGATGTTGTCAAACTCGGCGTAGCAGATCACATTGACGGTGGTCGCCAGGGCTCGTGCAAAGTGGATTTCCAACCGTAAGTTGCCTTGCTTGGCCAGGGCCAGCTGATGGTCGTTCTCTAAGGTGGGGTCAGATCGAAACAGAACAACGTGTATCCGTTCGCGTAGTCCTCCCGACTGATCATATTCCCTTCGTCCTGGTTGATTTGACCGGTGGCTGTAAACAGGCTCTGATAGGCTCGAATGAAATTCCTCCGCCCAAAGTTCGGTGTTAAGGCCGTGGCTGGCACCTGTTGTCCATCCACATGCAGGGCCACAAAATTGATGCCGAAATGTTTAAAGTCAAACGGATTCTCTGGGTAGGCTCCGTTGAAACTGGTATTTTCTACACAGGCCAGGATCAATCGCTTGGGTAGTTCCCCCAGGAACAGGTTTTCTTTGTTGGCGCCCATATTTCCAGCAGGCACAGAGAACACTTTGGTTTGCACACGTCGGATAGGGTACTGGGCTGGTTTTGTTTCCAAGGCTTTCATGTGTCCCAATTGAACGGCTGGATTCGGTTTCACTTTTCGGACATATAGGACTGCGTCTTGGATGACAATCTTATAGTCCGCTGCATGCCCCTCTACGTTAGTGGCCATCAAGGCGAAGGTCGGATTTTGATGGGGATCTTGTTCAAGAGGTACCGGTCTTGCATGAACATGTCTGCATGCAGTCGACCCATCATATCCACCGAGGCACTGTTCGCAGTGAAAGCCTTCCGTTTGTTATATCCCCCATTGTCCGCCGTGTCCATGTGCTCCGCCGTGTCCCTGTAGAACAAAGCGGTTGTCAGCTGAGATTTTTTAGCCTCTCGGCCATACGACAACAGTGTCTCGATGTAGGCTCGATAGGGGTACGTGTTGGTGGAATCACTGATGAGTTTGTCGGTGAGAAAAATATCCACCTGCTGAAACATCGAGTGCAGCCAGAGATTCGTCGGGCCCACCGTTGCTTGGTCAGCGATTCTGGTGCCAGCTCCATTGACCACCTTGGCTTTCACATACAAGTAGGTATGGGCTAAATCCACATAGGCCGTATCCGCATTACTGATGGTGAACTCGATGGGCCCGGTTTCGTTGATGCTGGAGAGCGGGAGATGCTCCACCCATAATCCTTGTTCGACACTGGTTTGTGTGGGCGGCACGGTCCACAAATCAAATTCACTGTTGATAGAGGGGCAGGACTCGGCGTGGATTAAGGACATGTTTTAAGAAAAGATATCCTTTGTCTTCTTCGATGTGCGTCGTCGCTGGATCGGTCGTCGACTGGTGCGTGGTCTCGGTGGGGCAGCTCTTTTATTCCCTACGGTGCGTTGTGCTTTGGCCACCAAGACGCCTCCCGCTTCTTTGGCCCGCCGTTTCAAGGATTCTTTGGGTGCCGTACCCCCCAAGACATCACCGGCCACTTGCAGTCCACTGCGTACCGCTTGTTTGCCCATTGCTTTCACCCCACGCGTCACCAAGGGCAGGAACGTTTTCACAATGCTGCCGAGTATGTTCCCCAGTCCATGTCCTCGTTGCATGCGTGCACCGCTAAAGACCGGAAAGCCACCCCCGGCCTGTTGGGCATAATAGTCGGCATAGCTGCGTGCATCGCACTCGTAAGGTACTTTCATTATGCAAAGTGGGGAGCACGTGCTTGTCGAAAATGAAGTGTCAGCACCACTTTTCCTCGTTCGAATGCCACCGGTCGTCCCGTGTCATCTCTTATATCCACCGTGATCGTGTTGATATCGGTATGTCGTACGGGCAGGTACATTATATGGTTGAAACTGTGGGTGACTTGATCGCCATACGTCTTTTTAATGGGGACCACCCGTAACAGAGGTGTGTTGATATCGCCCACGATGTGGTTGTCCACCACGTCCGAGTAGACGTAGAGTCCGTACATACCCGACTTCATATCCATCGGCATCTCGCCATGGTGTTGGGTGGGACCAGCGAACGTCTGTAGATCGAAACCCAGCATTTGCTGTAGTGTAGGACTGAGTTTCACATTCACGGTATCGGTGACGGTAAGCTGTGCCTTGTCGTTGTGTACGTTGACATCGAAGAACACGTTTTTCTTGAAGCGCAAGGCTATCAGGCGTGTTGCACTATCCGTCACCCCCCGTAGCGCCTTATCATGCATCAGTCTTGACAGCCCACCCATGAACTCTTTGGGGGTATCGTATTGGCCTTCGGGCAGGGTGAGTCGGGTGTTTTTGCCTTCGTAGGTGACCTCGTACCACACTTCATTGGCTCGCACGTTGTACCACGAGTAAGGGTATTGGATATCCACGAGGGCACATTCCCACCGGCCAGGTAAATGTAACGGTTGCGGTAACTGGGTGACGTACTTGGCCACGGTGTTGTCAGGAAACACATCCAGCGAACTGTTACTGGGTAGGGTCAGGTAAAACATGGCGACTGAGCTGTCCTGCTGCTGCTGTTGGTTTTAATAGGTCTTCCAGGCCTTGGGCGGTTGTGTCCGGCGTCGTGTTCGTCGCGTTGACTTGCTACGTGTCACGGCTCTGGAGATGTGGGGTGTCCTGATCGAGGGTGGTTTTTTAAAGGTCTGAAAAGAAGGTGCCCGTTGTGATGGTGGTGGAGTTTTGGGGGGTGACTCCGGTTCCCAGTCGGATTCCCAAGAAGGTTGTGGTGAGAGTCGTGGTGCACGACTCGGCGATTGCTGGGTTTGCTGCATAAAGGCCCAGCGGTGGGGGTTCCCCACCAATTCCTGTGGTACATGCATGTCTTTCAAGCCTTGAGCGAAGGCCTCCCATCCTCGAGGATCGGTGTGCGATCTGCGTTGACGCATCAGATCATTCACTAAATCCGTCATGTGGGTGCCGGGGACCACCTGATTCTGTACCAGGAGTTCGCCTTTATCATTCCAAGTCATGTTAGGATTCTGTTTCATCCGTTGTAATACCAGGCCAGCTTGTTTCTTGAACGAGGCAGGTACACTCTTCAGCACTTCGTCTTCCACCCACTGTGGGGCTGTGGAGGCTACCTGACCCGGCTGTTGGAGCGGTGCTGAGGTCAGCGGTCTGTCACGTGGTGGTGGTGGTGGTGGTGGTGGTGGTGCTGTTGCTGGGGGAGACAGGGTTTTGTATTGGTCCATGAACGTCATGTACCGTTGAAGCGTCTCATTGTACCGTTGTACTTTCTCACTGTCGCTTAACCCCGGTCTCTGTAAGATCTGTTGCATCTCTCCATCGAGGGTGTTTATGGTCTTCACCGTAGGTGGGACAGGGTAGGGCGATTGGAGGTTTTGCAGGAACCGTGGTTCGACGAGGACCATTTTTTTCGTGTGGTTCATTGTCGGCCGAAGAGTCCACCCAATACTGGACCCAACACGGAAGCGGCCAACGGTGCTAAGATGGCCCCGAGAAAGCCGCCTTTCTGTAACACCTTTTTCTTTTGTGTTTGAGGGACCCGCTTGTGGACTAGGGTTCGGAGACCTGTCTTATGCTTGGCCAACTTGGTCTTCTGAGCCGGAGTCAGTGGTACGTTGCCTTTTAACAGGTTGTACCCGATCTCGCACAGACAGCGTACAAGGTCAGGGTCCGCACCGCGTACAATGGTTCGGACTAACTCGGGTGGGGCCGTCTTCAATACACGGAGCGTGGGAGCGTGCTTCCGTACTCGCGCAGACATCCTGTACAACTAATGCTAGAACCCACAACTCTGCCCTTTTTATCCACCTCACAGACAAAGTCAACCCTGCTGTGGTATTCATTCTTTTTATTATTCCCCATCATCAAACACACAAACCCCAGCTGGAGGCGCCACTGTGGGTGTGTTTACATTATTTTTGCATGTACACGTGGTGGGTCTCTCCGGGAAAGATGCCGGTCCGTAGTCGAAGGTGGTCGGGGGTGGCTTGCTTGAGGTCGAAGAGCATATACCCGTGCTGAGGGGTTGTGGCATCTTTGAAGGCTTCCAACGCAAACGGTGTGCGGCCGGGATACATCTGTCTCGCCAGGTGCAGCAGTTGAGTGGTATCTCTCGGGTTTTTGAAGACCACCAGGTAGTGGGCATTTAAGCTGATATTCCGATGTTCTTTGTTTTTACTGAACAGATTCTGCACAATGTAGATGATGCTGAGCCGTCGATGATGGCTGCCTTTGGTAAAGAGTTGGGTGACCCGTGCATCCGTCTCCGCCATGAGATCATCCACAACCACCAAGGTGTCGGGTTCCAAATCGGCCAGGTTGGGTAGGCCTTCCACGAACGTGATGTGGGGCATTGCTGCATACGCTTCCTGCCATTCTCCGTAACACCACACGACTCGGGCAATGGGTGGAGTGATCATGCTGTCGGCGTGTTGAAGGAGCTTCCTGACGAAGTGCGTTTTGCCGGAGCCCGTCGGTCCTGCGATGACGCAAGTGAAGGGATGCTGCCACCCAGGGTCCATGGTTTGAGGTCTATCCGTTGTCGTGGTGTATCCGTTGTCGTGGTAACCCGCTCTTGTAAATTTCGTACGAGTGAACTGGAGTGGTGGTGGGTACAACGTCGGTCGTCGTTGTCTGTTCACGTTCAGAGATGGTGCTGGGGGTGGGTACAACGTGGGTGGTCGGTTCACTGTGAGGGATGAAATCCGGTGGGTCTTGAGACGTAGTAGGTGTACTTGGTGTAAGTGTAGAGCTCGACGTGGCTTGTACGCGGGGTGTGGTGGTGGTGACTGGGCTGGATACGACTGGTGCTCTCTGTAGACCCGTTTCACTGGTGGGTGGTGTTCTCAGTTGGTTAAGTAACGTGCTGACATAGGCTACGTCGTAAAACACACCTCCGTACAACACACTCAGCAGGGTTAGCAATAGCACCCCAAAGACCACTTGCGCTTTGCGCGTTTTGCGAGACGCTGTCTTCAGAGGCAGCTGCTGTTGGTCCATAGCACTGTGGTCGGATGTGGAATGAAGGAGGACGGCAGTGGTGTCTGGTTTTATAGTCGTTTCACCTGGTTGGCCGCGACCCAGGAATTGAAGGAACTGGGCCAGCCTTGCCATTTCACGAAATGAAACAGTTTGCCACGTCGACGTTCCGTTTTCAAAATCTGCTCCACCGTGTAGTAGTCTTGCTGTGTTTTTACAACAGGCTGTAATTCCGTGTCGTAAAACGTCCCCAGCAACGTTTCCCCTTGGAGATCTTCCAGTTCATAGACTCGCCGCTGTCGGGGTAGGCGCCATTTAATCAGGAAGTGCTCATCGCTCCAGTTGGGCAAGTAACTTTTCTCGAACTTGCCCTTGACTTTACTGATGCGTACAGGGTCCCCGACCTTGTATACCGCCTTCGTCGTTCGCTGCGATGGCCTTGGGTACAAGACACGCCGGACTTGGGCTTCATTGCGTTGGGTCACGGTAATGGGGGCTCTCTCTATACTTCGATGACAGGCTCGATTGTAACCCTTCACCAGTTTCGGGAGAACATCGATGTACCGCCTTGTATTCTTATAGGTGAAATATTTATATATGCGGCCTTTGAATGTCCTGTTGAACCTCTCCACCACGGAAGCCTTGGTCTCGTTGTACGTATGGAAGAAAAACACCTTCTGTTTCTTGAGAAAGGCTTGGAACGGTCTGTTGAGGAATTCCGTGCCTTCGTCGGTTTGCAAATACAAAGGTTTGCGCCCGGTCTTGAAGATGTCTTTGAACGCCGCTATGAGATTTGCCCCCGTTTTCGTCCGGATGGGTACCACCCACGCATACTTGGATAGGATATCGATGCACGTCAAGATATACCGATTCTCATCGTTGTGTTTGGCAAAGGCGCTCATATCCACCAAATCCGCTTGCCACTGGGCATCTATTCCTCCCACGATGACCCGGTTCCGTAGAAAATGGCGACGGACAGATCGATGTAAGGTATAGGTGTCTTGTCTTCTTAACCAATCTCGGACTTGGGCACGTTGTACCCCCTGGGGTTTGGCCGCTCGATAGAGAGCCGACAATGCACTATAGGCTGCCGGACTGTCGGGACTGTAGTATAAGTTATCCAACACCTTCTCCCAGCGCTTCATGGTGACAAAATGATGATGGACCCTGGCTCTATCGTTTATTTATAACGGGTATATCTTGGGCCGGAGTTTCTTTCTGATTTTCTTCGTGGACTTCCACAGTGGCCATGGTCAATGACCAGTCCAACTCGTCTGATGACCGCTTGATAAGCACTTCATCCACATCCACCACGGCATCTTCCAATGCAGACCATAGATCAGGGTGAAGGGTAAAATGCACTGTACCTCCATCTAGCCGAGCCAATTGAGCAAAGAAAGGGCCGCGTCGGATGTACACATCGTGACACAAGTGGATGAGGTCGCCGTCCAGTTCACCAGACAACACCCGTTTGAATTTGGTCCAGCCCTCCCGGGACAGACGAATGTGAGCCGGGCACGGTTGTGTAGGGTCCGTGTCTCCCACCACCTCCTCCATGATATCGACCTTATCCGCATACACGTGCAGGAAAACCTCGGGGTCAAGCTGAAATACGCCAGTACTATATGCTCCGTCATGGTCAGTACGTGAATGGTACCAGATTTCACTGTCTCTCGTATTTATAGGGAGAACCCCGTGAGATCAAAGGATCAGGCGGTCATGTCATTGGGCTGACTGAGTCTAGCGGGGTAATCAATGGCATCGTCGTCGGGTTCATGTAGTTGTTCATGGGGTTCAGCCAGGGCGTCCTCCATAGCACGAGCCCATGCCAATTGGTCGGGTGATCGGTCGTCCGGTGTAAACAACTGGTCCACAATAGGCACTACTTTCTCCAAGGCTGACCACACAGAGGGGCTTAGGAGGATACTTCGCGTAGGCTCTTGGTAGCGGCCCAGGCGTATGTGGACGGGCGGGTCGGAATATACGTAGATGGCATTGTCCAGGTGGATGAGGTCTCCGTCCAACTCACCGCTCAACACCCGTTTAAATTTAGTCCAGCCATCACGCTGTAGCGTCACCGTATTCGATAGCATCTCAGCGGGCGCCCAGTAAATCGCTTCATCGTCTTTCACGAGGATGACTTTATCTTGATAGACGTATAACCCCACACTGGGTGTAAGAGGCAGGATGGCTCGTAGTGACATGCTTGCTCTAAATGTCGAAGGGAGAATGACACACACTCTGTCTCATCCCTCGTATTTATAGTGTCAATACCACAGCGCCAGGGTGAATAGGGCACAGACTAGTATGAGGCCAACCAGCCGGCGCTGGTTCCGGCGTGAGCGCTCCTGGTCCATAGCGCGAGCATCAAGGATGGCTGTCATAGTCCAGTAGTGGTGAGTGATGGCACGCCTCTCCATCGAGTGCACTCTGTGGAGGACCGCTTCTGTGAACTCGTTCAGGATCTGGCGTCGTCCCTCGTTGTCGTCGCCATCTCCAAATATGGACCGGACCACTGCTCGGTAACCCGTGAATGAATTCACCTCGGTGGCATACTGTAAAATGCGAGTCGCATGGGGCTGTAGAAATGAAGGTGTGGGCTCCAGAGGGACATGTTTTATAGACCAGATGTAGCTCTACGGGTGTAGTCCGTGATACGTACTATTCTGATGGGTTAGTCCAAAAAAAAGGGAGCAACAACAACAACAACAACACAGATTACAGATCAATCCTTTTATTATGCGTGAACAACATAGAAATGCATGTACTGACCTGTCTGTGGGAGGTTTCCCACAATGGCGTTCACCTTCGCGTCTTTTCGTGTACGTCCGTGTCTTTTCGTTAAAGTCCGTGTATCTTCGGTAAAGTCCGTAGGCATTGGGCAAGGAAGCTTTTTCCCGAGACCGAATCACCGCCAGACATGACTGCATCACCGCGGATGAATACATTCTTGCACTCACTCACACCACAGGTCGAGTGAGGTATCAAATTGAAGCATAGGTGAAGGAGCATTTAATGGACTGGGTGTGGGGTTGACATATCGATAAAAAATGGATATGACCTTGAACTGATCACGTGACCTCCCCGTGAGGGAAAAACCCCAGAACCAAGTCAGTACATGCATCCCATAGTCCCAGGTCACGCCCGATTCACGCAGACCGGAAGTGACGTCATACACCTGCGCACAACCGTGATGGAAAAAACCCAGAACCAAGTCAGTACATGCATTCCACACAGGCAGAATGCAGGCAGGCAGACAGGAAGGCAGGCAGGCACGCAGGGAGGCAGGCAGGCAGGTCAGGTCAGGTAAGTCAGATTGCAATGAATACACCCCTTTCCCTAAAAATCGACTCCTCTTACACGTTTTTTCACGTGGATTCAAAATGGTGGATACTCAACTCCCAACCCCGTAAAAACAAAAAAATGGGTGTGGGTTCAAAATGGCGGCACCTTATTTTACATGTATGTAACTCGCCCAGGTCAATCAGTGCACCGGTGAGTGGGGTGGGTTCAAAATGGCGATTGATTGACCTGGGTTCAAAATGGCGGCACCTTATTTTACACACACAACACCACAAGCCGCCATTTTGAACCCACCCCACTCACCCAGGTCAATCAGTGCAAATGCTTCTGATTGGACGAGAGCCGCCCCGTGACCCTCCCAAAATAACCCCACAAATGTTCGAATCAAGGGAGATAACCCGAAATTTGCAAAAAAAAAAAAAAGTGCAAAAAGAGTTATCATTCCCGGCTTAACTCGCGCCAGCTTCACCTTTGTATACTACTTACGGGACGAGGCACTAATGTCCTACATTGTCCGAGATCGTGTCGAGTGCGCTGTTATGAGTCGCTGAATGACTGGTCCCGAATAACGAACTGCGAACCTCGGTCTAACTTTATGAATGTAACCAGTGATGTGATATACTTGTACGGTTTATTATTGAATGAACTGTAAAACTGATTATAATGAGATCTCTACTTCATAATAGACGAACAATTTTAGTATAATTACCTACAGGTCATTCTCATGGCATTAGATTGTAGACATCCGACAGCCAGATATAGTCTGATTACACTGAGGTTAAAATGCGGCGCGCACATGGCTCTCGGCCACAGTTGAACAAGACATTGCACCCAATCTAAAATGACGAGAAACAGTCGTCGGACATTGTAATTGGGCTTCCCGTCTGTTTTTTTACCCTGTTTATGTATCAGTATGCATTTTTTACATGAATATTTCACTGTAATGTCACGGCACATATGAAAACATTTATTAATCGATAAAGGTGTTCCATTTCACGCATATTAAACAATCCTTACTAAAATGTATGCGAAAAAGCCAAAAGCAGATTATGGAAAGGTATATGGACAGAGTAACCATTTCTATGGATATTAACTATTTATGTGTTATTTCGTGTTCCTGTAGGCTGTTTATCTTTGAACAGCTATATGGACAGTGGCAGCACTTGTTTTTTTACTTTTCACCAGTATGCGTCCTTTCATGTACCTTTAGGTTCGATTTGTTTGAACAGCTATATGGGCAAAGTGAACATTTGTATGGCTTTTCACCAGTATGTGTCCTTCGATGTACCTTTAGGTGTCCTTTCTGTGAACAGCTATGTGGACAGAGTGAACACTTGTATGGCTTTTCACCAGTGTGTGTCCTTTCATGTTCCTTTAGTTGTTCTTTCCGTGGGCAGCTATATGGACAGAGTGAACATTTATATGGCTTTTCACCAGTGTGTGTCCTTTCGTGTGTCCCTAGCTTTCCTTTCCTTGTACAGCTATATGGACAGAGTGAACACTTGTGTGGCTTATCACCAGTATGTATCCTTTCATGTGCCTTCAGGTACCCTTTGTGTGAACAGCTATATGGGCAGTGTGAACAGTTGTACGGCTTTTCACCAGTATGTGTTCGTTCATGTTCCTTTAAGCCCCCCTTCTGTGAACAGCTAAATGGACAGAGTGAACATTTATATGGTTTTTCGCCAGTATGTGTCCGTTCATGTTGCTTTAGTGCCCCTTTCTGTGAAAAACTATATGGACAGTGGACGCAATTGTATGGCAAATCACCAGTATGTTTCCTTTCGTGTTCCTTTAGGTTCCCCTTTTGTGAACAGCTATATGGACAGAATGAACATTTATATGGCTTTTCGACAGTGTGTGTTCTTTCATGTTCGGTTAGGTGCCCTTTCTGTGAACAGCTATATGGACAGTGTGAACATTTATATGGTTTTTCACCAGTAGGAGTCCTTCCAGGTTTCTTTAGCTTTTCTTTTTTTGAAAACATATGTGGGCAGTGGGAGCACATGTATGGCTTTTCACCAGTATGTGTCCTTTCATGCTCCTTCAGGATCCCTTTCTTTGAACAGCTATATGGACAGACGGAGGATTTAAACGGGTGTTCGCTAGTATGTGTTATTTCATGTCTGTCAAGGCTTTCTTTGTTTCTATAGCTATATGAACAGAAATTACATACATATGGTTTTGTATCAGTATATCTTATTTCATGCCTGTCCAGGTTTCTTTTTTGTGAACAGCTATATGGACAGGACGAGCATTTGTATGGCTTTTCACCAGTATTAATAACCCTTCCATGTGCCATTCTTTCTTTAATGTCCGTTTCTAGAGTGCAAAATATCACAGATTCGTTGGACAGTTTTGCATTTTTCCCCGTCTTGGAGTTTACCATGTACATGGTCACAGGAAATGGCCTGTTAGAGAACAAATCATCCACACGTGTCTGCTCGTCACCAGAACACTTCTTGACAAAGGGCTGAATTGAAAAAAAAAACAAAAAACATCAGCCTTATTTTTATAACACATTTCTACTTCAAATACGATCAGTTATTAAATACATGTTAAAAAATCTGCCTGCATAATTAACTAGATTTTGCGAATTTAATATAAACTAGAGGTTCCGCTTTGACCCTTGAGTTGCCGCTCCGGCATGAAGCCTATGCTGGTTGTTTTTTTGAGCAAAAACATACGTCTCCCCCAACCTCCCACCTTGCCTTGAATGGGCACATAATTTAAGGGAAAGTGCTATAAAATGAATGTAGCAATAAATATCTCAAACAAAGCTGCGTATCTAAAAATATTAATTGCAAAGAAGCGGTTTTCATTGTATATACATGTACAAGTAGATGAACGGTTGGACGGACACCGGACACGGATGAATGCATGCACACATACACTAAAACCTGATCAAATGTGGGGGTTATCCCAATGAAGCTTCCATCCAAGTTTGGTGAAATTCCATCCAAGATATCTTGCAGACAAAGCCTGTATATACATGTACAAGCAGATGGACGGACGGACGGACACCGGACGAACGCATGCACACACACCAAAACCTAGTCAAATGAGGGGGCCATCCAAGTTTGGTGAAATTCTGTCCAGTAGTTCTCCAGATATCTTGCAGACAAGCCTTGTATATACATGTACAAGTAGATGGACGGACGGATGGACACCGAACATGGATGAATGCACGCACACACACCAAAACCTAATCAAATGAGGGGGCTATCCCACTGTAGCTTCCATCCAAGTGGAGTGAGATTCCGTCCAGTAGTTCTCAAGATATCTTGTAGACAAGCCCTGTACATACATGTACAAGTAGATGGACGGATGGACGGACACCAGATATGGACGAATGCACGCACACACACCAAAACCTAATCAAATGAGGGGGCTATCCCAAAGAAGCTTCCATCCAAGTTTGGTGAAATTCTGTCAAGTAGTTCTCCAGATATCTTGCAGACAAGCCCTGTATATACATGTACAAGTAGATGGACGGACACCGGACACGGATGAACGCATGCACACAAACCAAAACCTAGTCAAATGAGGGGGCTATCCCAATGAAGCTTTCATCCAAGTTTGGTAAAATTCCATCTAGTAGTTCTCCAGATATCTTGCAGACAAGCCCTGTATATATATGTACAAGTAGATGGACGGACGGACGGACACCGGATGAATGCACCCACATACACCAAAACCTAATCAAATGAGGGGGCTATTCCATTGAAGCTTCCATCCAAGTTTGGTGAAATTCCGTCCAGTAGTTCTCCAGATATCTTGCAGACAAGCCCTGTATATACATGTACAAGTAGATGGACGGACGAACGGACACCGGACATGGATGAATGCACGCACACACACCAAAATCTAATCAAATGAGGGGGCTATCCCACTGAAGCTTCCATCCAAGTTGGGTGAAATTCCGTCCAGTAGATCTCAAGATATCTTGCAGACAAGGCCTGTATATACATGTACAAGTAGATGGACGGGCGGACGGACACCGGACACGGATGAATGCACGCACATACACCAAAACCTAATCAAATGAGGGGGCTATCCCAATGAAGCTTCCATCCAAGTTTGGTGAAATTCCATCCAGTAGTTCTCAAGATATCTTGCAGACAAGGCAAGGGGACGGACAGACATCCAGACAGACAGACAGCACAAACACTAGATGTCTCCCCCCCAACATAGTTGGGGGAGACATAACTAACTAAATAGCATACAGTACTCCACCATGAGCCGATAGAACTTTATCCAAAAGCTGTTAGATTATATTATTATCTGATCTAAAAATAACGCTTCATATTTTGCATGTCGCTGATTTAACATTAGGGCCAAGAACCGGGTTTCTTTGTTGAAGTACCTAGCTGTTGGCAGCTAAGGTCACACGTCTGGTCCGTCTCACTTTGCAGAGAGATGGCAAAAAGCGTACGGTATACATGTATGTGAGAACTTGTTTCATCAGATCGATATTTTAGTCTCTGGAAACCGTGATATTTGATTAACATTAATAGAGTTTAGATATATCGAACAATTCAAGGAAATACTTCACTAGTCTGTACATCACGAGATCAACCTGCCTTCCCCACACTGTTGTTACCTGACCATGACGTTTCAAACATACATCCCTAAATCGTGGAAAGATCTGTGATTGGTCCGTACTCACAACATGGAAATGGGGATGTTGATGCCAGATCGACATGAGCAACAATTGGGATGGAGAGCAGTTGTTGCAGATATGCTTTTTAATTCAGTTGACACTGTGTTTCACGGCTTACCGGTACTTGCTCCCATGGATCATGCTCAACGCAATCTTGTTCTTCTCCATCCTCATATTGGGCTGTTGGTTCTGTCTTCACGGTTACATCTTCATCTTTCATCGATACAATTGCAGAATGCCGGTACGTTAATCCACCATCTTGCACCAATGATCGTGTCTCTTGATCAAGAGGCTCCACTTTTACTGATATGCCTTGCATTGTCTTCTCAATTATGACAAGCAATTTAGTTCCACTGAAATAAAACCACACAAGAATCATCACTGCATAATTTGACCAAAGACGAACAGATTATTTTACCCATGAAAAATGTCTTCCAAAAGTTTGGAGCCGACACTGCGTGAAATGCTCAAGTTTCCAATTCCGGAAACTCGCCGAAAACTTATTGGAATCTGTGTCGCTACAGTTTCCAATAGGTTTCCGGCGGGTTTTCGGAATTGGAAACTTGACCATTCCACGCAGTGCGACATATAAGTTAGCCATCTAACCGACTTTATTATTATTATTTATTTATATTTTATTTTTACTGCTTTCTATTCCTGAGCCGTCACATCTTGGACATTTAGTTTTTATTTTACAAAAAAAAAATCTTTTGTCCAGGCAAAGTTTTTGTAAATTTTCATTAATCAATGAAATGTAACCGTATAATTATCATCTTGACATTTTCAAGTTAAATACTACACTAATGTTCCGTCATTTACCTTGACTTACTGAATAGAGTAAACTGTTCAAACTGAGAAACGCACGTGATGTCATATAGCCAATCAAGATAGGAGCTTGCCAACACCGTGAGTAGTATTATTCAAGCATTTAAAGTTCCATTGACCTCTTTGCACTTAAACTTGAGGGGTAACTCGTGATTTCCCTAAAGAATCCCACAAGGGGCGCCACCAGTTCAAGGCCTGTACTGACATGTTATGGATTGCATCAGCCTTGGCTGTGTGCCAAGTTTTGATTTCCCCCGGGTAAAATTTAATGGGGTACTTGGTCACGAGGAAAACTACCTTCAACACAGAAGAGTTCCAAAGGAAGTTAACTCCCGATGCCGGTGATGATTTTTGGTCATATTCATGGTTTTCTCCCAGGCTTACATCTAGGGTCCCACAGCGTCCTTAAAAAGGGCACAGGTATGAAATCAAATGACTGATTTTTGCATAAAATCAAATGATTTTATTTCAGAATACATACTTGAAACAGTCAGAAAGTGAAGTGAAATGTAAACTGACATTAAGTGTTGCAAGAATACACCCAAAAAATCCCAATGGACAAATTTTTCATCATATGTATGGCAAATTATGGACTTTCTGACTTCTTGCAAGACATCTTGGAAATTGCATTTTTTCAAATACGGGCAGTGTTATTTCAAATAAGGACTCTGGTTAAAATATCTGGATCTAACCCTGTCTCCCCTGATTCGAACATTTTGCCCCCACCCCCTCGGAATTTTTCGTCCAGCTTAGGTCTTTGGGAGAACGTGTGACAGTGAAAAAAGACATCACAGTTATTTCCCTATATTATGGAAACTTTTAATGGTCAATTTTAGTATCTAGGCAGGCATTTATATATCGGCAGAATTTTCTCGTGAAACTCGAAACATCCTCCACATGCATCAGCTGTTTTTATGTATACAAACACCTCTATTTTTAGATTGCTACAATGCAGCACATTTGAGCGGGTGATTTCATTCGCGCGATTGCATGAAAGTGCACTGCCGGTTTTGGACCATTTATAAATACAAATTTTACGTATTTTCTCAAGCAGCTTATGAAATATAAAGCTCGAGTTACAACCTACCAGAACTACAGAATTTAGTGCTGCCGTAGCAAGATGATGATGTAATTTTTCACATATGCATAGTCAGTCCCGGACCCTGTTGTTGTTGTAACTTATCATGTACAGGAAATCGCACAGTCGGAATAAGATACATTTTTCATTGGAAGCGCACACATTAGTATAAGTAGGGAAACTTACCTGATAAGAGATTCCGGGTATATATCCGTAAATACCACGCCGGGTAAATGTCTTACATTATGGCGTCTAATTTTGCACATAAGTCAGATGTCTGTTTTTTCTCGGTGGATCTTAACGCGGTAATCCTTGTGCCTTTCATGCTTTACCTCATATATCGAAACCACTGTCAAGTGATAGGCTTTTTAGTTCTGCCTAAAGTTTTGTCAAAATTTACAGACGACTCAGCCTGCACCCATAACACATAACTCATGAACTTAGCTGAAACAGATCCACACTGTGAACAGCACTCGAACGCTATATTTGAGTGACAGGTGTTGTCATGGCTAAGGGGCGATAAATCTTGTGACACACTGTGAAAACTTGCCTCCCTTTGACCGATGAAATCTATCCAGAAACGTAAAAATTAGATATGTGCATTGTTTTTCTCGTATTTTTTCGTTTCCATATTATTAAATTTTGTTGTTGTTTTTTCTAGGATTATTCCCCGCCATATATTACTTCTAATAACTGTTTTCTTTCGTGACTGCCGTTTACATATCCTGTATACATTCATTGGTGAAAATCACCTATTGGCAGGCTCAATTATAAAGTCATAATAAAGTTCACAAAATGACCGACGGTCTGTGCCAGAAAAATATTACATATCGGTCGGGGCACAAAAACATAACTCACGACCAATTTTATAGAAGGAAAAGTACTGGAAAGTGAGATATAGGGTCTGTGTGGGTATTTCATTTCATTTTGAAAGCACTGTTTTAATGTAAACATCGATGTGTCGTCTGCTTTCGAGCAGGTGTCATCTAAAGCAAGGATTTTCTTATACAAGCGGTGCAGGATTATAGTTGTTCTGAAAAAGGTGAAAAATTAAACTAGAGAGATTAGCGATTACGGAGACAAATTTTGAATTTTGCGGTTAACCGGGTAATAGAGGAAACCTCCATGGAAACAGAAGTATGAGTTTTATGGCTCAAATTAGACAGTCAGAAATGCGGAGAAAAGAGACAGAGGAAGGAAAATATACGGGTTGAGTTATCAAAATAATGACTTCTAGTGAACCGATCCATACAAAATTTATACAGTATTGGAAAGCTGAAAGAAATGTCTTCAAACTGATAGCCCTTGGAAACCAACTGGTGAGTGAGTGACTGAGTGAGTGAGGCGTACACAACGCACGTGAGGCGTCCCCAACGCCCGTCTTAACGCATGGACGCATTGACGACGGTGAGTGGGTGAGTGAGTGAGTGAGTAAGTGAATGGGTGGGTGAGTGAGTGAGGCGTGTACAACGCCCGTGAGGCGTCCACACCGCCCGTCTCAACGCATGGACGCATTAACGACGGTGAGTGAGTGAGTGAGTGAGTGGGATCCCACTGGACTAATGGTTCCCCCGTTTTCATCATTCTGCGCATGCGCAAACAGGAAATTGTGAGCAACGCCCGCCAATGCCAAGCTCAACGCTTCAACGCCCTGGTGAATTAGCCCAAAAGCTCTGATTTTCATGGAATTGTCGCTATTCATTGGAAATGCAGTGACGCCCGTCAACGTCCGCCCAAACGCCCTAGCATAACACCTTGACGCCATGATATAGACAGATGAGAGAAGAAGAACAACAACAAGGATGAGAGAATAACAACAACAAGTTTTTTCATATAGTTTATTTTCCCCTCCATCATAACATACCCACGCTGGGGGAGCCGCGTTGGGTAGGTTTGCAATTCAAGAAGTCTCTTGTCCAATCAAAGGCCACCATTTGGTCCTGTCATGTTCGTTCTTGCCCGTTAGACGTATCCTCGGCTGTCCAATCAGAAGTCGCCGTTTCAGAAAGTTTCATTCTTTTGTTCTAGTCCTCCTCGGGCAGGCCTGGATATTCGTCGGGCAGCATGTCCTTAAACAGTTGTTTGCGCATTCTAATCGCATTTTCCAAGGCCTCGGTGGGTGGTAAACCCATATCTTCTTCCAAGTGACGCTTGGTCTTCATGATGGACCTGTGCGTGGGGTCGCCATTCATTTCAAGCGGTAGTAAGGTATACTGTTCATAGACCGCCATGGCTGTTTTCCTGATGCGGGGTCGCATTTCGGTGTACGCCTGTTGTAAGTTATCCTGTCCCGCGTCCTCGATGGCTTCAGCGTGAGTATTGATAGCTGCTGTCACAATACGATCCCAGAAGGTGGGTTCTGCCTCACTTTCCTGAGATGTAGGCTGACTATCTGAGGTCAAGCTCTCCATATCAGTAGATAGACTGTCATCAATCTTGGATTCGGTATCAGCCGATGCACTATCATCAATCTCTGTATCAGCATCTGCCTCAACAGGCTCCTCGGAGTCTGGATGGAAAGTCCTCTGGTGTCGCATCATATCGTAATGTCTAGTGAACGTGCATTCGCAATCAAAGCAAGTATAAGCCATGTCGACGGTTGAACGTCGACTGAGCGGGTTTTACCAATACACTTGCTTTTATAGACGCCCGTCAACGCTTAGCTTTAACGCTTCAACGCCCTGGTGAATTAGGTCAGGAGCTGTAATTTTACTAGACACCAATACATCGAAATGCAGTGACACCCATCAACGCCCGTTGTTACGCTTTAACGCAAATCTCAACGCCATAACGTCTGTCTCAACGTCCGTCTCCACACCTGTCACAACGCGTTATGCAATCACTGGACGTTGATGTTGGAGATTGAAGAAGATAATTTCCCGTCTCCAGCTGGGTCTCCATAAAGGTTTAAATGCCTCATGCAGGGTCAGCAGATTCTGGGCACGGGTAGTTGTGTTGGTACCCTTTTCTGGTAGTATCTGTTTCTTATGCAGCAGAAGACATACGCGTGTCACCCATTGGATGTCATCTATGAGCGTGGTAAGATGACAACGCATGCGTTGGTCGTTGACTCCACCTTGCGCTGTGGCTTGACGTCAGGCTTCGGCTAGAATATCCTCGTTGTCGGATTCAAGCAAGTTGGACTCTGCAGTGCTCATGGTGAAATGAGGGGACCGGTGCCATGTGGTCTATTTATAGTGAGCCGCTTTTGGTCTTAATGATGCGTTCGAACAAATGTTTCTTTTGTGCTATTGTGGTGACATACGCCGCTTTCCAGTTCATGCCCGAGGTTTTCAACATCGACGCTGTTCTTTCGATTTCCATATGGACTGGGTCCTTGTCCAACAATTTCATATGGGTCAAGAGGTCGCCATACTGCTGACGTAAAGACCGTCGTAGTCTGGGTGCCAAAGTATTATGGGCTAACATTGCGGCTTTCTCTTTCGAATACCCTTTGTGAAGAAACTTGTTTACTGTGGCCTCCAACATCTCCCCCAGCTCGGCGTCCATTCTTTCTGTTAGCAAATCCTTCCATAGCCTCGAGTTCACATTATGTTCATTCCCTTGTACGGGCACGGGTGGGTCTTTCACGGTTGGGTGGTATTCGGGGACTAATGGTATGATGGGGACCTGTTGTACGGGAGCGGGTTGCTGCTCTGCCAGATGTGGACTCGGTAGATGGTGTAGAGGCTGCGGTGATCCCTCGCTGGGTAACAGGTGGGTCATCAGCCGACGATCTTCCGGGGTATGGGCTTTTAAATCTACGAACAGGTAGCCGTACGGACGACTTGTCGCTCCTTGAAACGCCCGCATGAAATGGTCGATGTTCTGTGGATAAATTCGACTACCAAACACACGGAATTCCTGGGACAAAGCTCACATTCTGTAGTCGCGTAGTTTCGTAGGCGGGCTGCCATTGGCTATAACACCAAACAACACGTGTCGGAGCTGGGATTGCCACACCTCCCTCTAAGAACTTCATCACCCAGGACGTCTTTCCACACCCCGTGGGGCCGCTCACCGTCATCGTATAGGGATGTTCTACGCCACTTGGTGGACCTATAGCGGGACTTGGTGGTGTCTCTTGTCCATGCGTTAGACGCATATGTCTGAGCATATTGTCGCGACGAGAGAGTGTCTTGACAAAACGGACGGACAGACGGACGGACGGACTCACTCACTCACTCACTCGCGCATACACTCACACTCACAGATAACTCTACCAGGTAGTTGGATGGAAAAATAGGCAGTTCTGTACTCCAAATCCACTCCATCGCACCTCCGAAACTCCCGCTTTCGCTACTACTCACTGATGACGTCACCAGTGACGTCACAGGTGACGTAGACATCCCTTCAAGTCGTGGTGTACACCCCAAAAGTTACAAAATAACACTTCCCTAGACACATTCGGACCAATAGTGATGCATATCGGCCTCAAAATGTCTATTTCCATACTACGGCCTGCCTGCGCATGCGCAGAATGACGATATTTCAACCCAACACCCAGCCCATCAGATGCATCTTCACGAATGCTTCACATGGATACCTAATACGACCACATCGGACCATTAGGGCTCCCCTAGCTCCAAAACGTCTATTTTCATACCCTTGGGCCACCGCGCATGCGCAGAATGACGCTATTTCAACCCCACACCCAGCCCATCGGATGCCCCCTCCCATAAGCTTCACATGGATACCTCATCTGACCCCATTGGACCATTTTATCTAGGGACTACTTTTTCTCCGCGGAGGCGACCGCATCACCGCCAGACATGACCACATCACCGCGGAGGAATACAAAGGTCCGTGACCTTGTATCCGAGTTTAACAGAATAAGCCGCTGCCACATTGGTCAAGTATTTTACCAAATTCAAGATGGCGGCCAAACTCTGGCAGAGGTCACTTTCCAATCTCCAGCACCAACGCCTCAAGTTTAAGTGCAAAGAGGTCAATGGAACTTTAAATGCTTGAATACTACTGCTACCGTGCAGCTAGGATTTTCTTTGATGTCTGCCCGTGTGATCTTCAAATATGGCAAGTGGTGGGTGTATTGCATTCGCAACTTCTCGGGGATCTCCGGTTTGAGATGTCCCTCGAAGGCCATTGACGCCATATTGGACTAGAACGTGGTCATGTGACTTCGGTCTGTCAGGGAACTGTCAGTGACGTCACGGGAATTATATCTTGCCAATATGTGGCGTGTGTACCATTTAAACTGATGGTTTTCTATTGAAACGTGCTTCAAATGAAAAGAATAAACAGTATTTAGAATATCTGACGTAAATCAGAGACTCGCAGGGAAATATTTGCTGGTCGGGGATTAAGGCTTCCGCGTGAGTGATTGGGCTTTCCGGCGCGTCACATCTGGAGATTCATAGGAAATTCATGTTGTCGTCCCCTGAGCGTAGAATCAGTCCCCTTCGTAGATTTCCGCTCGGGAGTTCCGAATGGGATGTATTGGTGTTAATTTGCTTCGAATAGCCAATCAAATTTGAATTTTAAAGAACACATTGCACTTCTCCTAATATGGACCACAGAATATTTATATCGCTGTGACATCACCAGACCTGTATTCTGATCAGATAATGTGTTACGTTCAGCCAAGGCAACACGTGTAGTGTTAGACTTGGGTAAGCGAAGATGACAATATGTATAGCATGACTGCCCGGTTATTGGACACTTTTTATATGAATAAGAGTCTGCAGGTCGGCCATGCAATCACGTATGGCTGAGAAAAGTAACACTGGGTAAAAGACTACATCTTTAGTGATAAATCGTCACAAAAAAATATTGAAGAAAAAATACGGGGAGAGACTGAGAACAGTTGAAACGCAGGGACCATTCACGGTAAGTTTGAGACCACTTATTGGACACTTTTCCAGTGATGGAGTTATTTGAAACTAATCAACTTACTGTCATATTGTTTGTCCCACAGTCTTTAGAAAACCTCCAAGAATATTTAAACATGAATCCGCACTGTAGCCCACAAATGAGTTTTGAAATTAGCGTCAAAGATTAAACCGGTCCCAAATTTTACAGTTTTTGGGAG
>JAVTVY010050250.1:0-23163 GCA_036873755.1 Hanleya hanleyi | reverse complement strand
AGCTGGGAGAAATTCTCCGGCAATCTCCGGCAATCTCCGGGACATTTGGGGGGGGAGAGGGGCCCCTAGTGGACCGATTGGGTCGAGTGAGGTGTCAAAGTGAAGCGCTCCTCCAGGGCGATGAAGTAGTGGGTGGGTGTATGTACAATTGAGGATTTGTCCCGAAAATATCAAAAGCGGAACACGGATTTTACCCCTACAATAGGGGGAAAACTCCTATCAACCATGTCCAAAAGGGCTAATGTCGGTCTCCGGCTTATCGGGCCTGCCTATCAAGTCATGGGTGGGTGCATGGAAATTGAGGATTTGTCCGCGGAAATATAAAAAAGTGGAGCACGAACTTTACCCCTAAAATCGTGCCTGATTCGCACATTTGCATCTGTACGGGAAAATGCCTGTATGTGTATAGGGGTGGTAATTTTTTGTGGACTTTACTATGGGTTGTGGTGTCTTGTTTTCTTCGTCTCACCACGTAAAACACGATGGGCAGGGTCTCGGAGCTAAGCGGTGAAATTTTTCGAAAAATTTCCTGCGCGCATGCGTAGTGGGTAAATAGTGCTGGGTGGCTGTTTTGGGGTCTAGGTGAGCCCCAAGTGGTCAGATAGTGTCGTACGAGGTCTTATTATGAAGCCCTCGTGGAGGAGCATCCGACTGGGCTAATGCATCAATATTCTGCGCATGCGCAGTCTGGCCGTAGTATAGAAAGCAGGCATTTTGGGGGTGCGTGGGAGTGTGCTTGGGGTAGAGATGGACCTCTATTGGTCCGAATGGGTTGTGGGAGGGATCAAAGTGAAGCTTTTGTGTGGTAGAGTCAGAATGGCGTGCTTTTTATTTTAAGTCGCGTCAATCTGCGCATGCGCAGTTGAGTGTTGTAAGTAAAGTGGTCATTTTGGGGGTGCGTGGGGGTGTGTTTGGGGTAGAGATGGACCACTATTGGTCCGAATGCGCCGTGGGAGGTGTCATTTTCTAGCTGACTGTATCTATGTTGGCCATAATAATAACCTAAGTATGTATGACCAGTTACATCCGGGGACCTTTGTTTTACATCCGGGACCTCATCTTACATCCGGGGTTTTCATTGTTTTACATCCGGGACTGTGGTTTTAGATCCGGATGCTACAATATATGTCTTGTATTATAAAATATATGTCTTGTATTATACAATTACAAGCGTCTAGTCCGTCATTCATAATCCAGCCGTCGTCCATTAGAGAATATCCGCGTCAATAATCCAAAGACCTATTTCATATTCCATATAACAGTATTAGCACCAAATTCAAAAAGACAATCATAGTATACATAAACATAAGCTTGTTTCCTACAAGAGAGAAGCGGTCAACAGTTTTCAATGATGCCGGTAAGACATCATGATGTTCCAAAAATATCAAATCCGTATCGCTGATCAGTATTCTTAATCCATAATATTCGTTGTAAAGTCGTCATCTAAAGAATGATGTATCTCAGTCACGCTATGATTGTGACTGTTCATATGAGTACAATGATGATCTTGAAGTACATGGGTTCATACGGCCCCTAGCCCCGGGTTAAGCGGAATTAGACATAAGTTACGAAACGTAGCGCCATAGATCTTGCACGCTACGTTCGTATCTGTCCTGTATTATTCAATATCCGTCCTGTATTATACAATATAGGTCCTGTGTTATTCAATATCAGTCCTGTATTATACAATATCTGTCCTGTATTATACCATATCTGTGCTGTATTTTACAGTATATCTTGTATTCTACCATATCTGTGCTGTATTATACCATATCTCTCCTATGTTATACAATATCTGTCCTGTGTTATACAATATTTGTCCTGTATTGTACCATAAATGTCCTGTATTCTGACTCTACCCCACAAAAGCTTCACTTTGACACCTCCTACGAACCATTTGGACCAATAGTGGTCTATCTCTATCCCAAACACACCCGTATGCACCCCCAAAATGCCTGCTTTCTATACTACGGCCAGACTGCGCATGCGCAGAATATTGAAAAGGGACGATACATTAGTTCAGTCGGATGCTCCTCCGCGCGAGCTTCAAAATAAGACATCTTGCGACACCATCGGACCACTAGGGGCTCACCTAGACCCCAAAACGGCCACCCAGCACCATTTACCCACTACGCGTGCGCGAAGTGACTTTTAAATAAAAATCACCGCTTAGCTTCGCGACCCAGCCCATCGTGTTCTACGTGGTGAGACGCGAAAAACAAGATCTAACAACCCATATCGCAATGAACATGTGTGAATTGCCAAGTATGGACCTATCCATTGAGCCAGTAGGCCTATGGGCCTATCCAGACCTCCGTGAAATTTTCGAAAAATTTCACCGCTTAGCACAGAGACCCATCCCATCGTGTTTTAGGTGATGAGTGAGTGAGTGAATAGGGTTTAAGCGACGTTAAACCCTATTCACTCACTCACTCACTCACTTAGGTGATGAGACGAAGAAAACAAGACCCCATAACCCATAGTAAAATCCACAAAAAATGACCACCCCAATACCCATATAGGCATTTTCCCGTACAGATGTAAATGTGCGAATCAGGCCCTATTTTAGGGGTAAAGTCCGTGTTCCGCTTTTTATATTTTCGGGACAAATTCCAATTTTACATACACCCACCAATGACTTGATCGCCCTGGAAGAGCGCTTCACTTTGACACCTCACTCAACCCAATCGGTCCACTAGGGGCCCCTCTCGCTCCCAAAATGTCCCGAAGATTGCCGGAGAATTTCCCTCAGCTCTCCGCGTATTTGGGACTACTTTTTCTGTCCACGGAGGCTTTTTCTCGCGACCGCATCACCGCCGACGGCTTCACCGCGGAAGAATACAAGCCCCAAAAGTCACGTGACCGGAAGTGACGTCACCATGGCAACCACTTGATCTGGGCAGTGACCTGTAAAAATTGGAACTCTTCTGTGTTCGGAGGTAGTTTTTCTCCCCAATATGCACATTTTTAGGTCAAAGGTCAAGTTGCGTCAATATCAGTTTTATATACTACTCAAGCAGTTTGGAAAGCAGCAAACAACATGAGATTTGGACTATTACAGAGACAATATATGATACCGTTGATACCGCCCCATATTCCACTATTAATAAGTGTAAAAAAAAGGCTGTAAAATGTTATATAGAAATCTCTTGACCTTTAGATTTACTGTACTAAACAGTTCTTGAAAAAAATTATAGTGATTCGGAGTGGTATATATGGAATAATAATGTAACAAAGAGATGTGAAATATAAATGGTTTCGATACAGAATTATTAACCGAATATTGACTACCAACATTTTTGCACATAAACTTTACCCTGATATATCTAACTTATGTACATTTTGTAGCAAAGTTCCAGAGACTATTATTCATCTCTTTTGGGAATGTGAACATATCTACCCTTGGTGGAGTTTACTGGAAAATTGGTTCGCTTCGGCGGGTGTTCCAATTATATTTTCTCCAGAAAAAGTTATACTTGGTCTTTACAACCCAGAAATCAGCCACTCAACTACTGTATCTCTATTATTAAATTTTCTATATATAAAATGAAAGTAGTTAAAAATCCCTTGGTTGAAAAGTGTTCAAAACGCTTTAAATGTGCGTACGAAATAGATAAATATTTGCAGTATAAGAACTGCGAATGGCGCTTGTTTTACCAGTATTGGTCATCGCTGCATTTACTGTTTAGACTCTTATGATGTTGTTTGCGTAGATAAATCGAGGTGTAATGACGATGTATCTGTTTGTTGTATAACATGAGTTTCTAATTACAAATACAACCATTTTTGTTTAGTACAATAAAATATTGTATGTACAATGTGTATTACCTAACAAAACCAAATAAGATATAAAAATTTAAAAAAACATTGTTTATTCTATGCGATTTAGTGCTAAGTCCAGCCACGATCAGCACAATCTTAATGAATTATCAGTTTCATATGACATCCGCCTTTCTTTTTCGATAAAAACGCGGAAGTGGCCACGTTCGGCACCCACAATTTCAAATAATTCAGCTTACGTATCGACGGACGAATTGGTCTTTTCTTTCAGAGGAGTTAGAAGTTGAATTTGACGAAAAATTACGAGACTATGGGTAAATCAGATCACCAATATTTTAGGGGGGGGGGGAGAGTGACCTCTTCTATTTCGATTCTACGTTGATTTTTTTACAAGCGTTTATCAGCATTAATTACAAAACTTGATTTCAAATGTTCCAGATGTATATATTCACCAGACAGCGAATATCACTGCTTTATTTATTGAATTCTTATGTCGATCTTTTAGACAATGTTTATTATTTTAGCCCATATACAATAAAACTTATCGGTCTATCTCTCTGTGTTATCTGTGTAATCTTTGTGGTATGCCGCTGGCCCCTATAGTATTCATGAATCCGCCTGATAATAACTAGAGTTAAGCGGCGAGGTCTCTTGTGTTGGAGGTACGATTATCACCGTATGAATATGCATGATTATGAGACATGCGCAGTCATGTACTTCGCTCTATCGCTCTATCGCCATCGCTCTATCGCTCTATCGCCATCGCTCTATCGCTCTATCGCTCTATCGCCATCGCTCTATCGCTCTATCGCCATCGCTCTATCGCTCTATCGCCATCGCCCTATCGCTCTATCGCCATCGCTCTATCGCTCTATCGCCATCGCTCTATCGCTCTATCGCCATCGCTCTATCGCTCTATCGCCATCGCTCTATCGCTCTATCGTTCCATCGCTCTGTTTTTTGACGTACGATGGCGAAGTGACGATGGCCCCTCTCGGCCACCATAGTTCAGTGTTAAGCCAGTCCACACCGCATCAAAGCAACACTGAAATTTCTTAATACTGTTACCGTTCAACTGTGATAAGCGTAACAGCACTCTGGAGACAATTTCTCTAATCAAATCCGTATAACTGACCCGTGTTTTCAGATTCCAGTGTTAATCCAGTCATGCAGTCCACAGTTCTGATTTTTCAGTCTTCACTATGAAAGCAACACTGACATCTCTTAATGTACGGGCACTAGCATAATAGAGACCAAGGCACGAACAATCCTGTTGAAATGAACGCTAGAACAGCAGCTTAAAGCCCAAGTCCCACTTAGGCGAATTCCTTTACGAAGCTTGACGATTTAAGATCGTAAGTATTGGTAAGATTCTCGCAAGCTATTCGTAAAGACATTCGCCATGATTCGTAAGCCATCGCTTCAATTCGTAAGAAAATCGTCGCCACGGTTTTATCGCCGCGTCAATTTCAAAATGTTCAAAAAATTCGCCAAGCAATGCGATTTTGCCTTAAGTCTCAAATATTCGTAATTTTATCGTAAGTCGTCGTAACTACGTTGTAATGCATCGTAATTAAGTCGTAATTTAATCGCCTTATTGGTAACAGTTCCGTTAATAATCGTCAAATGAAAAATAAATACTAATAGTTACGATAAAGCCCAAGTCCCACTTAAGCGAAGTTGTTTACGAAACTTTGCGATGTATTGGTCGTAATGTTTCGTAATAAATCGCTTTACAAAAACCGGTTTTCCCGTCATTTGGGGCGAATAGCTACGACATGTTTTACGAGTAATTACGACTATTTGCGATGCAGTTACAAAGAAATACGATACTTTTACAACAGTTAGCGATATTCGCACCCAAATTTAGGCGAATCAGTGCGATACAGTTGCGAATATGTGCGATGTATTTGCGAACATTTACGAAGTGCATACGACTACTTGCCATTATTTCACGATGTCTCGCGAATACGTACGAAGGTTTTACGACGTTTTTACGACGTTGTTATGACAGTTTGGGTAAAATGTTTACGATTACTTCGTATACCATCGTTTCCTGTCGTAAGTTATCGTAACTATTAGTGTTTATTTTTCTCTTGACGATTATTAACGGAACTGTTACAAATAAGGCGATTAAATTACGACTTAATTACGATGCACTACAACGTAGTTACGACGACTTACGATTGTTTACGATAAAATTACGAATATTTGAGACTGAAGGAAAAATCGCATTGCTTGGCGAATTTTTTGAACATTTTGAAAATGGCGAATGTCTTTACGAATAGCTTGCGAGAATCTTACCAATACTTACGATCTTAAATCGTCAAGCTTCGTAAAGGAATTCGCCTAAGTGGGACTTGGGCTTTACTTAGGAAACGATTGTATACGAAGAAATCGTAAACATTTGACCCAACCTGTCATAACAACGTCCTAAAAACGTCGTAAAACCTTCGTACGTATTCGCGAGACATCGTGAAATAATGGCAAGTAGTCGTATGCACTTCGTAAATGTTCGCAAATACATCGCACATATTCGCAACTGTTTCGCTCTGATTCGCCTAAATTTGGGTGCGAATATCGCTAACTGTCGTAAAAGTATCGTATTTCTTTGTAACTGCATCGCAAACAGTCGTAATTATTCGTAAAACATGTCGTATCTATTCGCCCCAAATGACGGGAAAAACCGGCTTTTGTAAAGCGATTTATTACGAAACATTACGACCAATACATCGCAAAGTTTCGTAAAAAGTTTCGCTTAAGTGGGACTTGGGCTTTAAGACTCCCCAGTCTTCTGACACTACCGCCGCTGTCGCAGCCTGCAAGGAACTGTATTATAAATCGGCCCAAATAGTTTCCAGCCCGCTTGCCATTATAGCTTTGGCATTCAGCCAGGTTGATGTTACCAATGGGATACAGTCTAGCACGTGAGAGTGACAGGCAGAAATGACTCATTATGTTCTTGAAGAAATCGAGCCTGGGGTGAAGTTTGGGATAGATTTGGAGATAACAGACAGGCCAGTTAGCTCGGGAAGTTTTTACTGGTCGATATGGTCCAATGCTGCTGAATACTCTTGCCGGCTTTCAATTAAACCGAATTTTCTGCCGGTTTGAAGCGTTATATTTGTAGCATCTTGTTCCTATGGCAAGCCAAAGTGCTTTTTATTCCGAATTTCCGATATCGGGAATTCAATTCTCGATATCGGAAATTCTAATTTACGATATCGGAAATTGCAATTCCCGATATCGGAAATTGCCATTCCCGATATCGGAAATAGAATTTCCCATATCGGAAATTCAGTGACAATTTCCGATATCGGAAATAGAATTTCCCATATCGGAAATTGTCACCGAATTCCCGATATCGGAAATGAAAGCTGGAAGCTTAACAAAACCTAGGGGTGCATTCCACACCTAAATGATGTGCGGCTAAAAACAGGCATGGGTTCGGATCTTCGGCCATAAATAGATGTAAAATCTTTAACAAAAACCTTGTAAAAGTATATATTTTCTAAATGGGCACACTCGTGCCCTTATTTCAGGAGACTTGTGAGCTATTGAAATTGAAAAGGAAAGACATGCAATCCCCCGTAACCCTTCTTCAACTTTTCTGAAATTCTACCCGCAACCCAGCGAAAACGTACGAAATGATTTTCTTTTTATGTATGTTAAAGTGTTTCCCGTCCAAAGGACAATTTAAAATGGCGAAAAAAACAGGGGGTCGACCTACTCTTTTTTTGTAAAATTTTATGGCCATAAAGGAATCATTTTCGCTTCCCGAAAAAGTGCGGATTTTGGTCCGCCAGATATTCAATTCCGGACACGATTAACTCTGTAGAGGCGAGTGAGTGCGATCAACAAGCAAATATTATATCCTCGTTTGGAGAAATGGTTACGTCCAGCAGGGTGATACTATAGATATCAGTTAGTAGAAAGGTAAGAAGAATTACCTTGCTGTCAAAATCGGGCGACCTTCCCTATTATAAAATTAGGGAGACACCACTTTGTACGAAACCGTGGCAAGTGTGGAGTGCACCCTAGAGTTGCAATTTCCGATATCGAAAATTCAGTGACAATTTTCGATATCGGAACGGGAATTGAATTTCCGATAACGGGAATTGAATTTGATATCGAAAATTGCAATTCCCGATATCGGAAATTGCATTCGGATATCGGAATTGCAATTCGATATCGGAAATTCAATTTCCGATATCGGAAATTGCAATTTCCGATATCGGGAATTGCAATTTCCGATATCGGGAATTGCAATTTCCGATATCGAGAATTCAATTTCCGATATCGGAAATTGAAGGTCATGAATTTCCGATATCGGAAATTCTCGAATAAAAAGCCCTTTGGCTTGCCATATGTTCCTGTACCGTGTATCGTTATTACAGTCGGTCCGTATAATGTCAGCTTATTAAATTCTCACTCCGGTTCATAACAAAATACCTTTCGGTTTCAAATCTCTGGACGTCAGATTGGCTTATTGTGTTAGTGAAAATTCGGAGTGACCGATCATGATATAAAAATCACTGTAACAACCATATATAGGTAGGATGCATGCATATGGCAGGAGAGAGGAAATTTTGGAAAACATGCCTGCTTGTTTGGGAATAGATTTACATGTGCACACCGTACCGCTAGACTCGCCGGGCATATTTACTTCATCCGTAACTGAAGCCGAGAGGCTTAACGTATAAGTTGGCCAAGCATTCCGGGAATTTCAGCGATAGGATAGAAAATAATTTAGTTGCATATTTATGCCCGAGGGCTGAAAGCAATAAAATACAAACATATAAGACATTATAAGACATAAGTATACACATATTGGAGACCTCTACAGTTACATTATAAGACATAGATACAAATGCAGAAGATCTTTACAGTTACACAATTAGTATACCCTGGGACGAGTATAGATATTTAATATTCGTCCCAGGTATACCATACCGGTACTCTGAACACTTCGTAGTAGCAGGCATATGGCCATGCATAGTCGGCAGAAGAGATGTATGAGGCCCAATACCCTTGATCCTTGATACCCCAAAGACGCATGACGTCGTGACGGCAGCAGTTACAATGGGTTGAAAAATCGCAGACATTAACCAAATAAACATATCATTTGTATTGTCCATTAATTGTCCATTATTCATTAATCATATTGGCAATGCTGTCAAAGAGGGTTACTCTCTGTATATTAAAACGAGAACATTTGAGTAGGAAGTGTTTTACCTTCAACTACCTGACAAGTGGCACATAGCTGTTGTTCCGGCAGGTATTATTGTACCTTCCCTTTCCGATTTAGCTTATGTCACAGGCCCGCAAAACAAGAGTTTTGGGGTGTGTGGACGGTGTTAATACGGTGACGTGTCGAATTATGGGGTCTCTTTATATAACCCCATACTTTATATCAATCAACATATTGATTTATATAAAGCATGGGGTTATATATAGAGACCCTATACAGCTTAGAAATTTATTCCTGATTTGCAATTGAAGTTAAGACATCAATTACTGGAACATTCATTTCATTCACACCGGTAGTGAATATGAAATACTCTTCTTCGGAAAGAGAGAGAATCTTAAAAACAGACAACTTAGTAAGACAGGGTTGATCGTTGAAGTAAACATCAATTTCACAGAACGTACTTTGGGAAGAATTGGGTATATAATTTTTAAATGTAATTCATAATTCAACTGCACTTTGATGATGTGTTAGGGTTATATCAAATCGAATTTGTATCAATGGAAGAATTAAGAAGCCCGGAATTAGTAACCAAATAATTTGGTTTATATAAATTCCAAATGGTTAGCTAGAAAATACACTGTTGTGAAACCCTCGGTGCGTCCACCAGACATATTATAAACCACCTGGATGCATGGAATTTCAAATCAACGTCATTCAGAACAGTCTGTTTATTAGCAGGGTGTTAAACATTTAGAAATATGTAATTGAAATGTGGTATCAGTGGAAGAATTAAGAAGCCGGGAATTAGTAACCAAATAATTTGGTTTATATAAATTCCAAATTGTTAGCTAGAAAATACACTGTTGTGAAACCCTCTCTACATCCACACGAACATATTATAAACCACCTGCATGGAATTTCAAATCAACGTCATTCAGAATAGTCTGTTTATTAGCAGGGTGTTAAACATTTAAAAATATGTAATTGAAATGTGTGTGCTTGTGAACGGTGCTGTGATAAGGAGTTTATTGGCAATTTTTTTTTCTTTACGTTAGGATACCGGATTCCACATGTGAATTTGAATGAATGGACATGTGAGTTAAAAGCTGAAAAAAGGAGCTAAGTGATTTCTTAACTCAAAGCAATAAAATACCGGGGCATCAATGGGCTGGCTTCCCAATTCGAAGTAGTAATATACTGTTCGTCGGTTGTCAGTCCGTCGGTCTAAATGTCCTAGGACTGTGACCACCATCACATCGGTCTCACTGATTCGCTAGTAGGTTACTCATCTTCCTTCTATATTGTCAAATGTGTTGTCATCTTGCCAGATGTCTGGGTCCGTGGCCTGTGTTAGAATCATGTACATAGCAAAAGGACACTGACAAATGGAAGACCCTCAAACACTGCAACCACATCGGTTCCAGTAAAATGAAAACAATATTTGAACATTTAGAAATATTATAACCTCCCCCTCCCCAACCTCCTACCCTGCATGGCAATTCCATCAATCCTGGGGCACATTCGTGTCAGACGGGAAAGCAAACTTGCCGCCAAATAGATTTTTCAGTGAAATCTGCAGTGTTCGAATCTGTGGCTGTCAGATAATTGGTTTCAAACGCATACGGCACTGATTACTAAAACTAAAATCATATCCAAACGTTAACAATACTGAGTAAATAGTTTTGAAACTATTTCCAATAAAATTCAAAACGACAATAATGACTTAGGAATGTGTCCATGGCCGGATCTATACGCAAGACTATTCAGAAATCAGAACTATGCGAAACGTATGTTACTGTGCTACGTGCACATATAGGAGGAAAAGGTATTGACGTTTTCCCCATTCCTTCACAGCATCTATATGGCTGAGAAGATGTCTCAATAGGCGAATAATCTTATTCGTTTATACGTAGGCGATTTTTCCTTGTCTGTGAAGAATGTGCTACTGTACTATAGCTGCGCTAAGGTGGAAGGGAAATGCATGGACCTTTGCCCCCTTACTCCTGACATCATCTATATTGGCGGGCAGCTTAGCCTTCAAATTGTGAGAATATGCTGATCAAACTTTTCGGTGATTTCAAAAGCGAGCTAACACCTTGGTAAGGAAAAAATATTTCCGGCACTAATTATCAAATACTGGTTATCGGAAAGCGGGCGAAGCTTAATAAACAGCTAATTTATTGAGACTGGATTGATCGCTGATGAAATAATCGGGACTCGTGGTGAGGAATGTATTTTGGAATGTCTTTTCTTAAGGTTTTTGGATAGCGGATTCCACATCATATTCACTTGAATGGCAGAGCAAAAATTCTGAAGAGCTAATGTACTATAATGGTTAACAATGATTTTAGAGATCACATACATATACAACTTGGCTCTGTGGTGAATGTGCTACCGTCAAAATCCATCCGTATGGGTTTTTCAGACCAAAAGAACTTTGCCAGTATCAGCTACTAACACCAATAGCTAATTTACCTTAATATATTTCCCATTACTGTTCGGCCAGTTAAATTTGATTGACCTAACGAGTCTAAGTATACCACTCCAGCGGGCACTGCCTATCTCAGTTACAATGTACATGCCTCCATTTCGCAGAGGAATGAACTTTGCAGAGTTGGCATTCCATCGGTTGAAAAGTGGGAGGAAATTTCATAGCTTCGGCTTTTACACTAATTTCCCCTTAAGTTATGCGAAATTTCTGCAATGTCTCAATCTGAATTGACATATATAAACTCTGCATCATATTACGTACAATCCAAGACGTAACCGTGTTGATCCACTGATAAGCTTGGCATAATGCAGAAGCAAAGTAACTCCGAATAAACTTAATAAACGCATGGTGACAGTCTCAATATTTCGACAAAATTTTATTTGTCATCTTCAGGATGTGATTTAACAGCAGTTACAGGCTCTTATATACAAAAACGACTAACAAAGACTGAAATGGTTAGATACACAAAATTAGAGGGCAGTAGCCAGTCAGATAATATGTGAACATAACAAGGTAAACATGAGTGGCAAATAGGCATGACAAGGAATACACATAGGCCTGGCAATACACAAACGAAATGGCAATAGTTTGATAAAGATTAATAGTGACGGGTGGTGATTTATTGAGGTGTGTGAATGTGTATAGAGTGGCAGCAGAAATGTCAATCAGGGGAATAAACACAAGTGAAACAGAGATTAGAAAAAAAGAAAATATGCATTAAGTTGATTAGAGAAACGTAACAAAGGTACATGTATGGAGGATTGAAATCGGAAATAAATATAGAGAATTAGATAGTTACAGAACGGGAAATGCTGAATTATATTAGGCTATTAATTAACAAGACAAGGAATACACACACCACAGAAATGCTGGATGGTTGTATTATCTTATCTAATAGACAGGTCCCAGCCAAGAAAAAAACATTTTTTCCGGTCAAAGTTTTCTCAGTGGTTCCGTCATCCTTGGCCTATGCCAGTTCAATTTAGCTGAGGGGCCACCCTGGATTTGGCCTCAAATCCAATATGGCGGCCAAAATCCAAAATGGCCGCCAATACCCATAGAAACTCACAATTTCCTGCTCGAAAATCAATTTTCTTACCACAGACTAGGTTTTTTTCTAGTCCC
This sequence comes from Hanleya hanleyi, assembly GCA_036873755.1. Lineage (NCBI taxonomy): Eukaryota > Metazoa > Mollusca > Polyplacophora > Lepidopleurida > Hanleyidae > Hanleya > Hanleya hanleyi. Next base: position 10,576 of record JAVTVY010050250.1, on the reverse strand, counting down.
ACGTAGGGTATGAATAATTAGTTAATTTTGTAATGATTTGTAATTGGTCTGAAAATTCAATATGGCTGCCAAAATCCAAAATGGCGGCCAATGTCCATTGAATCACACATTTTCCTGCCCTAATATGTAGAGATGGACCATCCTTGGTCCGAATGCGTCCTGTGGGGTGTCATCTTGTAGCTCTCGGGGTGTAGACCTCCGATTTGAGGGATATCCATGTCATCTGTGACGTCATCAGTACGAATAGTAGGGAAAGCGGGCATTTTGGGGGTGCATGGGGGTGTGTTTGGGGTAAAGATGGACCATCCTTGGTCCGAATGTGTCATGTGGGGTGTCATGTTGTAGCTCTCGGGGTGTAGACCACGACTTCAGGTTTTTCCATGTCACCTGTGACGTCATCGGTGACGTCATCAGTACGAGTAGTAGCGAAAGCGGGAGTTTCGGAGGTGCAATGGAGTGCGTTTGGAGTAGATGACGGCCTTTTTCCATCCAGCTATCGGATAGATTTACCTGTGAGTGTGAGTGTATGTGCTCGTGTGTGTGTGTGTGTGTGTGTGTGTGTGTGAGTGAGTGAGTGAGTGAGTGAGTGAGTGAGTGAGTGAGGCGTGCACAATGCCCTTGAGGCGTCCCCAACGCCCGTCAACGCATGGACGCACTAATGACGGTGAGTGAGTGGGATCCGACTGGATTAATGTATCGTCTGTTTTCATCATTTTGCGCATGCGCAGTCTGGCCGTAGTATAGAAAGCAGACATTTTGGGGATTCGTGGAGGTTTGTTGAGTGATTGAGGGACCGTCCCTGGTCAAATGGACCGTGTGGGGTATCAGTGTAAAGCTCTCGTTGATCAGACTGGCTTGTTTTCATTGGAAGTCGTGCCAATCTGTGCATCCGCAGTTGGGGTGTAGTAAGTAAAGTGGTCATTTTGGGAGGTGCGTGGGGGTCTGTTGAGTGACGAGGGAACATTCTTGATCCGAATGCGTCATGTGAGGTGTCAAAGGAAAGCTTTCATGGTGTGGACCACGACTTGAGGGATATGCGGGTCATCTGTGTCGTCATTTCTGTCGTCCTCAGTAGGAGTTGTAGCCATAGTGGAAATTGACCATCCGTGGTCCGAATGCGTCGTGTGAGGTGTCATCTTGCAGCAACACCCACCAGCTCAGCGTTTCAACGCCCTGGTGAATTAGCCCTGAAGCCCTGCTCGCCTATACGTAGCTCTACTGGTGTAGTCCCTGATAAGTACTATTCTGATTGGTTAGTCCAAAAGTAGAGCAACAACAATAGCATCAACGATAACAGGTCAATCATTTTATTATCCCCTCCATCACAGCACATCCACGCTAAGGGAACCACTATGTATTCAGAAGTTCATTGTTCTGATCTCAGAATGATGAGGGACATGAGTTAATCCCTCCACTATTACGACCACCACACACCAGTTCTACCACCACTACACGCTACCACACACCACCATGTGGCAGAGTTCTTGGATCGGAGCTCTTGTAGCTCAAAGCTTGGTGAGCTCAGAGCTCGGAAGTGACGTCATCGCACGCGTGTGCGCGTATCTGTGGTGCACTCTGTACCCTATAGCCATTAGGGTATAGGGTGCACCAGAGTGCGGGTGCGGTGCGGTGTGCGGTGGTATCTGTACAGATAGGGATTAACTCGTGTCCTTCATCATTCTGAGATCAGAACAATGAACTTCTGAATACACGTACAATAGCATAAGTGAATTGTAAACACACCCATAGTGGTTCCCTTGGCGTGGATGTGCTGTGATGGAGGGAATAAAAAAAGGATTGAGCTGTAATCGCTGATGTTGTTGTTGTTGCTCTATTTTTGGACTAACCAATCAGAATAGTACTTATCACGGACTACACCCATAGAGCTACGTATAGGCGCGCAGGGCTTCAGGGCTAATTCACCAGGGCATTGAGGCATTGAGCTTGTCGTTGGTGGGTGTTGCTACAAGATGACACCTCACACGACGCATTCGGACCACGGATTTGTCTCATTAAAGTTACAAATGCAAAAGACATTTTGGAAATTCTTTGTGTGTGGAACAAACATCTGAGTTTTTACAGGTGATATGATTATTATTAATTTCATGTGGTTTTAGACTGATATAAAGTGAATTAATGCATAAATGATTTGAAGCATTGAAGATTTGAACTGAGGTTGAGATTTTGAAAAAAAGCATGTAATTGTATCTATGTGAATTTCCTTTCTTCCATTTACATTTTATTGTATCTTGAAAGTTAATTTGCTCATAATTACCGGCTGTGTTAAATGAACCTCGTCATATTTGGCATTGACTATTTGACCCTAGTACTGACAAATCAGTCATTTTTTGCCTATATTTGCTCCAAAAGGTCTCAATTTTGTCGCAGAAATGGCATAGCAATACAAGAGATGTTACCCAGCATTATTAGTATGATATTTATTTCAACCACATTTAGCAAGAAAAAAAAATTAATAATTAAAAAATTTATTAAAATTAATTAAAATTAATTAAATTTTTTATTTTATTTTATTAATAATTTAATAACATAAATTTGAAACAACCCTAATATTTGTATGTTGTTCATGAGTCAGCATGGAGAAAATTGGGCTGATCCAGTAAAAACTGTAGCCACAGTGACGATTTAAAGTTCTCTGGTCAAATGTGAAAATGTCAGGTGACAGGCATCAGCCTACTATTAATTCCGTTACTTACGTATTAGCGTTAAAAATCGGCAAAAATCCAGAAAATTCACAATGCATAAATCCACCTGGCATGTCAATATTTACCTTGTGGGACATTACCAGTGGAAGTCTTGACAGATGTTGACCATGGAAATTTCAAATTACCGCCACTGACAGCTGATTGGTGCTACAGAATGTCATTCAATTGTAAACAGGGAGCCTTCTCACCCTTCACTGATCATGTCTTCATCCACCATGCTTTTTCCAAAGTGGCCCAAATCAACACCAGGAAGTACAGTTTGAAGACTCATCTGCAAGTTGAAATATCAGATGTATCAGAAATGCTGAAAAATCGCAGCTCATAAAATCCATAAAGATCTGCTCTCAAATTTCTAAACAATGTAGGTCGTGGGCACTGACCCGGAAGTGATTAATTGTGATCTGATGCCAGGTGGGGAGCATAAAGGGCTTACTGTTACAAAATGTCACAAGACAGAGAATTGAGGGAGGGTAGGGAGGGTTTTTCTGTAGCAAACTGGAGAAACCAAATCCATCACTGACATTTTTCAGAAACAAATTTCAAGTAGCCGATGAAACACCGACCTCGTGGTACACAGTTGGAGAGTCTAATACAAGGGCGATAACTCACAATCAACATTTACAATAAAACTATAATCACGTTAAAAGGACTCGAGGCCCGGGGAATAGGCTCAAACTATCGATATTTTTTTCTTTGCATATTTCAAAAGTTGAAGAAAAAACCTATCAAGTGTTTCTGTTATTTTCCTTAAAAAATGTTTGCAAAAGTGAAATTTTAGCTCTCAAAAATTCACTGTCTGTGGAAGAAGTCTGTGCTGTGGGGATTAGCGCGCATTACTCACAGTCGGTGTTATCGCCTGCTGTGACTTCGCACCTTGGCTAATTACTTGTCACTGCAATACACACAATTCGCACGCTGGGCTCATTTATTATAATTAGTTGTTTTTCTACTACATTCATGCCAAAGCCGCCATCGTTTACAAAATATTGAACAGGAAATTATATGGTCTATCTCAGTGTTTTCGCGCCACATGACAAAATAAAAAAATACAAACACACTGCTCAGGTGGTCAACCATTTCCGGAAAGCATGTGGTATATGCAGATATATATATTGAGAATTTGCGTAATGTTTTTCATAATATCTCACTTGACATTCTATCAACATATCTTACTTGCCAACACAATCATGGGAAGAAAACGTTACAAGATTAGTAGGACACGCATGCAGGCAAAAAGAAACTTTGATAAACATTATTACACGACTCCTGCTGTTCGGTCATATATACCTCCGATTCAGTATTACTTCATTCTGCATTATCGCATTATACATGCGGCAAATGTAAAAAGTGAGGTATTCATTCAAAATAAATACTTTACGTATTCACCATCGTACATATAATTATAAAAAAGGCGAACATTATTCCCGCAAATTGTATACTTTCGCGATAATAGTAAAGATTTTTAACTCCACACCGGAAATGGCCGCTGCCAGTTTTTTCCCGTTTGAGGTCTGTGGACTGACCAGTTCCTGTTTTCTTCTCTTTCCTTGAGCTAGACCTTTTTCAGTCGGCAATTAAATCCATGAATGTCCAATTGCCGCAAATCACATCTCTGTAAGCCTTCTATAGAATGCTCGACGTCAACTCAATCACCCGCGGTGAGGGATTTCGGAAGGCGTGAAAACTGACCAGCGGGGGTATATCCCAGCATAAAAATTCATCTTCGTGACTGGTTTTCTACACTTTCTCAAAATATATGAGGGTGTCTAGTATCAGGCGCTACCCCGGGCCTCGAGTCCTTAACATTAGAAAGCGACCTTGTTGATCCTCACATAAACTTAATTATGGTAACCCTAATTTCCTTTTATGCTCGAGATAGACTAGGTCAGAGAATGAGCTCAGTTTGCTGGGAAAGACAAACACAATACTCAGAAATTCTGGTTAGGTCATTTATTCAAATGACAATGGTTATGATCATTAATTCAACTGACAAATCATTTATTCAAATGACAAATGATAAAATAGCAGGGGCATGGAGAACACATATGAATTATGTGAATTATGTGTTACCAAATGCAGTGATAGAACATGCCCACAATTAGCAAATAATGTAAATGTTGTTATACCAGCAAAGATGGGGAGCATAAAGGGCCACAGATAACAGTGGAGTAAAAGATGGAACTGTTATCACCCACCCGAAGTCTCTGACCTAGCCCTTACAGTATGTAACACAAAACAGTAGGATGAGAAGTAGATATCACTGGCCTCTTAGTTGGTTTGATAATGACTTTGACTACAAATGTTTACATCTTCATGAGCAGATCAATGGTAATATAGCAGCCAACTATATCAAGACTGTGCAAGTGCATGAAATAATACAATCAGGTACATGTAGTTTATTTTGCACAGGGCATATAGCAAGACAGATTGACTCAAACAAATATTAAGGGAACTCATTCCCCAAATTAGCATCAATAAAAGTTAGCATGAAAAAACATGCGCAATCTATTACTATGCGTCCATGGATGGTGGAATATTACCTTACCAATTATAAGAAACAGTGCATATACCTGTGACAAATCTTTAGACTGAAAATGATAGAAATATGCATAAGTGTGCCTGAAGGTAGGGGCACAGAAATCCACATCAGCCAAGTACTGGAAGAACAAATACCATTCAGGGCAGCATAAAATACCTCTCATATAGTGAAGAACCATATTAATACAATAAATATATAGCACGAGAAAGGTTCATGGGCCTGTCAGGAAAGAGTCACGGTTACCCTCCAAAAAATGAGTAATATTCTTCACTTCTCAGACATTCCCCCACAAAACATTGAACTGCCAGCCAGTTCAATTGTATGGCAGATAAAAACATGAAGATCCTCAGGGTTGTCCATTGTCCAAGAGAAGGTTAGGATTAAGCCTCGCTTTCTCAAGAATAATCTTTGAAAAAAGGTGGACAAAAGGAAGTCAATATGATTGTTGTATAATACATAATACAGGAATTCAGACATACCAGTATCTGTGTGATGGACCTGAAAGTGATAGTAATGATAGTTAGTACTGGATTCACAAGCCTGGGGATGATAGGATGAGGTAGGATTTCCTCTCTGAAATAAGACAATGCATGAGGAATTCTTAAAGATAAAAGTCAGACTGGTGGTCTGTGAAGTAACACACAAAAAACTTAGAAACAAACTAATACAATATAATAACCTGGGATACAGTATATCAGAGGGACCAGTGATTCCACAGAATTAAGCTGCAGATGATATGTACAGACATGTCACTGGAGCTCCTCAACCCTCTTTCACACTGCACGCCAGAGAGAACAATCTTTGGGATCACCTACATTAATAATAGAAAGCTCACTGAGAAAAACCTGGAAATAATAATTAAAGGAAAGGAGTTAACACAGGATCAGCAAGCATAGAGATGCTGAGAGCAGGCAACCATTTCTATCTGTGAGTATGAAATCATAATGGATTTTTTTCTGTAGCAAACTGGAGAAACCAAAGCCATCACTGACATTTTCCGAAACAAATTCCAAGTAGCCGAGGAAACACCGACCTCGTGGTACAAAGTTGGAGAGTCTAATATAAGGGCGATAACTCACAATCAACATTTACAATAAAACTATAATCACGTTAACATTAGAAAGCGACCTTGTTGATCCTCACACAAACTTAATTATGGTAACCCTAATTTCCTTTTGTATACGTTTTCACTGCTTTTTCGCAAAGTCTATTCAGCTTGATGATTAGGACCCGTTCTAGTCTATAGCATATACTTGTCAAGATATTCCCCGATATCCTCACATCTGAGCCAGGTAACACCATCTGATGCGTTCGTGTTTTAATCAATTAGTCCAATTAATCTACCCTAGCTTTGAAACCGTTCCTTGCCATTTACTATCTTAGCTGCCTTACAGAATACATTATATGCCACTCTTCAAAGCCACACGGTAAACAGCACAATTTGCTTTATCCAGTTCATAGAATACTCATTACAAAAATAGTGCTTAAGAAGTGGGGTAAATTGAACTGTGCAAACTGCACTTTCTGTGCCATTAGAGAAGAGACTATAATCCACTTCCTGTGGAACTGCATGTATTTTCGTTCAAGACCAATTTTTTTTTATGGACTAATTTTCAGAGATGGATAATCGACATTCTACCACATAGAAAACTGTCCCTCTCTGATGTAATCTTTGGCTCTAACGAGCTGGAAGGACAACTTCTGCAGATCTTGGAGTATCAGACCAAATTGGCCTTCGGTCAAAGCGGCTATTTTGAAAGTTAAAACGTTGGAAAAAGCCATTGCATTAAATAATAATTCCGTGACGACTTTTAATACTAAATGAGGACCTCTGACTGATATTGACAGTTGATAAAATCTGCTACCGCACATATAGAACCTATGTGGGTCGTTAAGGTTGAACAGTGTTATTATCCATCCAGTTTTTCACATAGCATGCGGAAAAAATTAATTGACAACTTGTATATGGGATTACAGCTCCTAAATTGGTCACACCAGTTTTACACCTGCAGTATCCCCTGGTGCTGCGGGGCAGATTGTACACAGGAATATAGTGAAATAAAGGCCCAATGGTGCGTTCATGGCTTAAAATCCAGCCCAACAAGAAAATGTATGGAGAAATAATATAGATACTTATCAACTATGTCACCGCAGTGTTATAACGAATTTCGCTCATATAGACTGCATTATCAATCGGATGTATCGCCGGCAATTTATATCAGTTATAGTTAGCACCAGTTGAATAATATACTTAACTTAAAACACAGCAGAACATATTATTTTATTGTATAAAAATATAGTCATAAAGAACGCGCGGAAATATAATGAACTTTATAACTTACATTACATTATTATACTTACAAGTACAGTTTAATAGCAATTCACTGTAACCGATTATATTAGAACGCAATAACTTGATAATCAGAACATAATAAGTTCATTATCTACACATCAAAAGTACAATAAATTGTCATTTTAAATTGTCACTCAAATACATTTGAAATTATGACCCAAATATCGGCTCTTCAGGTAGTGTGACGTGCGCCCAGGTGTCTTCGCAGTCCAACGAAAACTAACAGAATTTGAGTTATTGAAAAGTGTAAGTTCTCCCTTGTTTATTGTCGAGTATGGTATTGTAATTTTATGTGTGCTTCTCTGATAGAATCAGGCGGAAATGTAATATTAATTCAGCAATCTAAGCAATTAATCTTTCAAAACTCATTGGCATTTGTGAAAAAAAGATATAGATGTATTTGATAAATTTGCTATGTGCTATAGCTCTATGATGGGTATAACTAGTGCTTAAATGCTTCATAAATTGTCAATACCTCATTAGCGCTCCGACCTGTAGCACTCACCTGTTAATCACCCAAACTGTGCCCGTAACCATTGTTTTCTTGTGCTCAGTGGCAATTAAAAAGACATTGATTGGGATCAATTTGTTCCTATAGGCCTTGAAAGGGAATAAAATGGCCTTGAAAGGGAATACTTTTCTTTAATTAATCGGCAGCGAACCGCACTAATATGGTAAAGCTCAAACAGGCGAGCATACAGCTGTGGTACTGAAGGAAACGACCCCAGCCTCTATAGCTTTACAATACTTGAAAAAGATGACCCACCATCAGAATACAGCGCCTGTGTCGCATTAAGATAGGTTAATTGTTTTGCAATGGGGGAATTTATGCAAACGTTACATGGATAATCAGTCCAAATAATATATTTACATGTGCTGCTGTGTATGATGAGGACATGCATGTGTGTTTTCATGTCTGGAGGATATGTAAGGGATCAACGGTATGCCCATTTCGACAACAACAATACATTTGCTATCTCTGATAAATTTATAACACTGGTAGTCCGAAATAATCTGTTTCCAATGTTATATGAAATCTTTGATTAGCGCCTTTCTTAATTAATTTGAAGGTGGGGTTTGGTTTTCTAAGCAGAATTTACTACTGAACCTGTGAGGTCCGCCGTTCTCGTCTGATGGAGGTAGTCTGGTCGTCTGATTTTGGCATTTATTATATTAGATTTGTGATGAACGAGCAATAGGGATCTTGAGAAACAAACCTTGGGTTCTGAATGTTCAAAAGTCAACCAGTGAAAAAGATAATTTTTCTCTTTCCAGGCCGTGTATGTAAGATATTTAAGTCACCTATTATAACGCTTCATGAAAGTCGAGGCTGCTGCCAAAGATATTTTTGAAGTAAGAGGTAGAAATACCAAGTCCCAATGAGGCTCAAACGAAAAGGGGAAAACTGACAAAATAATAAATAGTGGATAATTTCGTCTTACATTAACAGAGACCTTTCTTATCTTGTTATAGTACACATGTATGTAAATGTGTGGCTATGTAATTAGTAATAAGAATTCACGAAAGATGAGATTCGAGATAATGAAATGAAAACTGAGTTAATAGCTCAATCTCTATCACTTTAGATCTCCGTATCTTTGAGGTCAGAGTTCTTTGACCACCGCGAATGGTCTGAAAACAATAAATGGAATATTATCCTCATTTCAGGCATAAGCTATTGAAAACATCTATCATATCGTGTTATAAACAAAAAGACGAGGCATCTGTCACAGTTGTTTTGTTTTGTTTTTTAAGTGAGAGGTAAAAATACCATTGCATTCAACTCTCACAAGATAACAGGAAAGAAATATGAACCAGAGCTCAATCCGCCCGATATTATAATTGCCATACTGTTGTACATTCGATATTTAGAATTTAGAATATTTAGAATATTTAGAATTCATGGAAAGGGATATGTCAACATCTTTTGAGATGATTAAATCTAACATGCGCTGATTTGAGATGAATGTTTTCTATAGAAAGGGTTTGTGAGAGTCCTTTTGCAGCATTCCCACAAATATAAACTCACATGGAAATACATTATAGTGTGAATTCCATGATAGGGATTAGGATAATTAGTGTGGTATACTGTGAGATGTGCCATGCTACACAGTTCAGATGTGCTAAAAATCACAAATGTGTTCGTTGAAAAGACCACAAAAGTAAATTTATTATTGGGGCCATGAATAACCAGACGGGACCTGGCTACCATTAGGCCTTCCGCTCTCCAGACATTACGCAACCGAACCCGGGATGCCCAAAGAACGACTAAAAAAGGTCACGTTTTCAAGTTCATCGCACGATGTGAACGCTTTGTGTCGAATACAGTTTGTCATTACTCGCCATGTCTATTCATATTGTGTTTTGATGATATATACTGCTTGGTTTGGCAGTTTTTACTGTTTTTAGCTTTCATACCTTTGAGGATGACCCCAATTGAGAAGATCGGTATCGTAGTGTAAATTTGATTGAAGTATAAGCGGTACGAGAGGAAACCCGTTTCATATTTATCAATCTTAATAAATTAATATCCTATCAATGCTCCCCAATCGTATATGTCGCTATGTAGGATCTTACTGATTTCAATTGAATTTTGTGTTCGGAGCGCCCAGCTCATGAATATTTAATAGTCTTATGACATCACGACCGCATTTTAACTACTTTACTTGAGTCGGGCAGGGGGGATAGGTTCATGGACTCTGCGTTAACTCAATGTTACGCCAAGGAGAATTCCATAATTCTACCCCGCATTATGGCGCCAACCTGGCGGGAGGGCGGCAACATCAGAAGATTCCCCCACAGCGCGGCGTGTGCTTCGGCTGAGCCAACCAGAAAGCACTTGTCATTACGTTCCCTTCAAAGCACTATGAAAACCTCTCGGGATTGGTCAACACGCGCGTTTCTGCAAGCCGGTTAGATCCTGCAAGCGACATATCCAAATGGGGAAGCAGTTAGGATTTA